>JARFIW010001588.1:600000-892500 GCA_036346225.1 Platerodrilus igneus
AATCCCAGTAGAAGAAAGAGCACTGGGAGTATGGGGAAAAGTTGCAGTTACTGGAACACCATTTGTAATTCATAATGATGGAGTTCAATATTTAACAGATGATGAAGCATTAATTATTTCACTCTCAAGAGAGGATAATGTTGAAATGGACATGGTAGCAGATACGGGGAGCTCAATTTACACAACTGAGATAACAGACACGTTCTGTAATCCTATTGCATCAAAACAATCTGAAACATGCAGAACAGCAACTGCACCAACACATGTTGTTCCTGTTACTAATTTAGTTGGTGAATCTATCAAAAAAGCAAAAAAATGCTTCAAGGGTTAAACCACTTTCCTTTTTAACAGAGCAATTACCACAAGCTACTGTAAAATGCGAAAATAATCCAAAGGAATTGAATACCATTTTAAAACAATTTTGTGATAAATACATAGATATTAAAAAATAAAAATCGAATTTTGAAATGGCAAAATACAAACATGAAATTACTACCTTTAAGTTTGATAACGAAAATTAAGATCATTGTATATTTATTATTGTACATATTGTTGCGAGCTACTATTAGGCAATCCGTCAAACATACACAAGCGCCGCAAGCACTGCATATTCTACACCGACCGAGAAGCTTCTGACAATTACTGGAAGATGAGTCATCCTTTTAATTAACGATATAAATAAGACCGATGATGAAGTACAGAGTCAGTCTATATCAGAATGTCGAACATAAATTATATCGTGTAAAATTATATAGTTGAGCTTTTGGAAGTCCAAGCGTAAACATAAATGTTAAGTGCACGTGTCTAATGTACATGCAGCTTGTAGAATACATAAATAGACAAAGTGTAATAAATAAATAGTTGTGTTAGTGTTGTTAATGGACCAATCCTTAAGAAGTTAGTTTAAGAAGATATTAGTGCTTGTAAATTTATTAGTGTGAAAGTACTTCATGGTTAATTGGACTGAATACATCTATAAATAGGGCATATACTGTTAATTAGACTTGTGAACAGTGAGTAATAAAGATCGTAAATTATTTCCTATTCATAAAACTCTCTTTATTTTCCATAAGATTAATTACGTTCAAAAATGCTCTATTCTTATTTCATTAGTTTAAATCAATATTTAATTCCATTTAATTGCCTGTCCAACAGACAGAAAGATAACCTTGAGGCACGTGCAGCGCTGTTTTATCGCTCACCTGCTTTTGTTCTAATAAACAAACCACAGAGTCTGCTTCTAGCTTTTCTGAGTTACAGACGTATTCGCGCGGGCTGTAATTACCTTTATACCAAAACACTGTTCTATAAATTATTTCTAGTGTGCAAAATTAGTAATGAATTCGTTTCCATGGTAATAGTTACTGGTTAACTTAAATACGAGGCGATCATTATTCGTAGTAATTTCTATTATCTCAACACAGGTGTATGTAAATTTCTTACAAATCGTCCAAACATTATTGATTCTTCCGGTTATAATCGTAATTAATAACCATTTTCTTAATCTGGTATCACAACAAGTTATCTCGTGCTTGTGTGGTATTAATGCAATGACACTTTCCATGAATATAAAAATTTCCTTCAAAAGTATGTCTCTCTTGGACATACTAAATATGTTTTCTTAGTATTGCAAAACTGCAAACTAGAAAATAAATATTTCATTCCTCATTTGTGTGTTATTCGTGAATGTAGCACATCTACTAAACTGCGCGTTGTGTATGACGCAAGTTGTAAAACTTCTTCTGGTTACTCCTTAAATGACATCTCTCTTAAGGGTTACCAAGTTCATCCGGATTTATTCGACATTCTTTGCAGATTTAGAATGTTCCCTTTAGTTTTTACCACTGACATACAGAAAATGTTTAGACAAATTTTAATCAATCCCGAACAAACTTTCTTACAAAATATCCTCTGGCGTGAAAACCCTGAGGATGATCTGAAATGTATTCAGTTAGACACTGTTACCTACGGCACTAACAGTGCCCCCTTTCTCACAGCTCGAGTGCTTAAAGAAATAGCATCTTTGAGTAAAAATGAATTTTCACTTGCTTCGGAAGCAATTTTTTCACAATTTTATATAGATGACGGTTTGTGTGGCGCGCAAAATTTAGACATTCTTGTCAAACTTCACACTGAGTTAAACTCCGTTCTGAACAAGCATGGGTTTGAACTTCACAAATATTGTTCCAATTCCAAAACTTTTCTAAAAAATATCGCTAAAAAATCTGATTCCTTGGACTTCGACATTAATTTGCAAGATGCTCCAAATAAAGTTCTAGGGCTAAAATGGAACCCTAATTCTGATTCTCTTTACATTTCTACAACAAAAAATAAGCAAATCTTCCCATTTACCAAAAGAAAAATTCGGTTAGCAATAGCCCAGTGCTATGACCCTCTTGGATTAATAAATCCTGTTATTATAGTAAAGGGTAAAATATTAATACAAAAGTTGTGGATTCTTAAACTGGACTGGGACACAATTATCTCAGATTCAAAAATGCTTGACGAATTTAACAATTTCTACAAAAATCTTTCATTGCCGAAGGAACAAAACATTCCAAGGTTCTTAAATAAAATCATTTCAAAAACTGAACTTCATGGCTTTGCTGATGCAAGCTTAGCCGCATACGGTGGCTGTGTGGATTTACGTGCTATATATGCAGACGGCACCATTTTCTCTAAGTTAATTTTTTCCAAGTCTAGGGTAGCTCTTGTTAAAACAATTACACTTCCTAGACTTGAGCTTTGTGCGATGCTCCTTCTTTCAAAACTCGTAAGATTACTATTAAAAATTTTCAAAAATAAAATATATTTTGACTCAATAAATTTGTGGACGGACTCATTAATAGCCTTAGCCTGGTGTAAAAGTCACGCCAGCAGATGGCCTATTTTTGTTTCACATCGTATTTCTCAAATACAAGAAACAACTTCTGATTTTAAGTGACGACACGTAAAGTCGTCCGAAAATGCAGCCGATCCTTTATCACGAGGCTTGTCTGTCCGCGAGATTCTTAGTAATGATTCGTGGTGGCAAGGTCCTAAGTTTTTGTTAAATCCTTGTCTAGATCTAACAGTAGATCAATCTCTAATTACCTTAGAATTGCCGGAAGAAAGAAAATCGCATCTTGTGACTCACAATGATTCACAACTCCTAACTTACATTGAAGAAATTTTCTTGCGTTTTTCTAATTTCTCTCGTTTGCTACGCACCTTTGCGTACGTATTTCGTTTCATTGATATTGCCAAAGGCAATCGAATCTCTGGTGCCCTAACATCTCAAGAACTAAAGGTATCATTACAGTTTATTATTAAGCAAACACAAAATAAATATTTCTCAAAAGAACTGTCGGAACTCTCAAAAAATAAGCAACTGTCAAATAAACAGTTGCATTCTTTGTCTCCCTTTTTAGATCCCACTGGACTTCTACGAGATGGCGGTCGTCTAGGAAACGCTAGCATTTCTTATCAACATTACTGATGCCTTCCAAAAATCAAATAACTAAATTGATTCTTAAGTATGAGCATAAGCGTTTAGGACACGCAGGTGCCCAAACAACCCTATCAAACGTTCGGCTGAGATTTTGGCCACTTAATGGTTTACGAGAAACCAAAAGGTTAATTCGAAATTGTATTAGTTGTTTCAGATTTAGTAATCAGTTTTCTAAACAAATAATGGCAGACCTCCCTCGAGACAAAGTCAATGTTGCAAGGCTCTTTCATAAATCGGGTGTCGACTTCAGTGGCCTCTTTCTCTTAAAATCTTCTCAGCTGCGTAAAGCTCCCAAAATAAAAGCCTATATAGCAATATTAGTTTGTATGGCTACAAAAGCTGTATACATCGAAGTAGTTACAAGTCTATCTACTGAATCCCTTTTATCTGCATTAAAAAGATTTATTTCTCGACGTGGAAATCCGTCAACAATCTATAGCGATCACGCTACAAATTTCTCAGGTGCAAAAAACCAACCCAAAGATCTTTATGATTTTTTAAAAAATAAAAATAACTCTCTGATTATTTCTAATTTTCTTTCTCAAAATGAAACCTTATGGAAATTTATCCCTCCAAAATTCCCTCATTGGGATGGTATATGGGAATCCGTCATAAAAGGTGCGAAATACCATATGAAAAATATCATAGGTAACCAAAGTTTCACCTATGAAGAATTTCTAACAATATTATGCCAAATAGAGGCTATAATGAACTCTAGACCTCTAAGTCTCTTATTAATGATGCTTCTGATTTGAGCTGTTTAACCCCTGGCCATTTTTAATTGGTTCTGTATTAACTTCTTATCCAGAAAAAGATGTCTCAAATATTTCTGAAAATAGACTTTCACTTTATCAAAAGATATCACAGATTCAGCAGATCCTTTGGAAACCTTGGTCTGTTGAATATCTCAATCGTTTGCAAAATAAACCAAAATGGTATGAAGAAAAAGTATACTTAAAGAAAAATGACCTAGTGTTAGTCAAAGAAGATGACACTCCTCCTCTTCAATGGGTTCTCGCCCGTGTCCTAGAGACAATTCCTGGCTGCGACGGAAAAGTTCGTGCTGTCAAAATTCATACAAAAACTGGCGACTACATAAGGCCAATAACTAAGTTGTGTCTTTTGCCATATCAAATTCATTCTTCTTCAAATCAAGATTCGACTCGTGATCCCTGATCCGGCTCGAATGAACAAAACATTTTCCTTCTTTCTTCCTCCTTCGTTGCTCTACTTTCTGTTCTGGTTTCTTTTTTTGTTGAAGCGTTGCTTCAACACGGGGGAGTAAGTTGGAGTTTCGTAAATTATTTCCTATTTATAAAACTCTCTTTATTTTCTATTAATTACGTTTAAAAATGCTCTATTCTTATTTCATTAGTTTATATCAATATTCAATTCCATTTAATTGCCTCTCCAACAGACAGAAAGATAACCTTGAGGCACGTGCAGCGCTGTTTTATCGCTCACCTGCTTTTGTTCTAATAAACAAACCACAGAGTCTGCTTCTAGCTTTTCTGAGTTACAGACGTATTCGCGCGGGCTGTAATTACCTTTATACCAAAACGCTGTTCTATAAATTATTTCTAGTGTGCAAAATTAGTAATGAATTCGTTTCTATCGTAATAGTTACTGGTTAACTTAAATACGAGGCGATCATTATTTGTAGTAATTTCTATTCTCTCAACACAGGTGTGTGTTTTTCCGGTTGTATGTAAATTTCTTACAAATCGTCCAAACATTATTGATTCTTCCGGTTATAATCGTAATTAATAACCATTTTCTTAATCTGGTGTCACAACAAGTTACCTCGTGCTTGTGTGGTATTAATGCAATGACACTTTCCATTGACGTATTATAAAAAATACGTTAGTCAACTTGATATAATGGCATATGTACTATAAATTCATAATAGTGTGATTTAAAGTAGTGCGTTTATACAAACTCGGATAATTCAGAAATTTAATATACTGTAAATTGTGCTTTTCGCTGTATTTATAATTCTTATTGACGTTATGATATATGATCCTCTTACTACACGGTGTACGATTAATTGGTTAATTTACTCACTGCATAAAGTTCATCATATTGTCGTTGTGATTTGTTATATTGTCAATAGTGTTCATATCCTACTATTCGGTCCTTCGTATTTCTTCCCCTAGTGTCTCTCCCTCAACGATTACAGTTCACTGCTCCGGGCGGTGGAACTTTAGGGGTGCCTACTTCGCTCCACCTTCCCTGAGTTCCCCGATCAACTCTTGTTATTACTTGTTTTAAATTAGTGAAACGAGGTAGTAGTAGCCCACTACAATATTAATAAAATAGAATCCATATATATTTAACAATTAAAATATAAACTATAACATACTAATTTTTGTTGGGTGGAAAATTACTCCTAATATATTGATTTCGTGCTGCCAGGCCTAGTTCCAGAATATCATTCTCTATGTCATGCAGCACTACAATATACATAAATAATAACATTTCTTTTTTGGACACCTTCATATTTACGTACATCGGCACATACAGCTTGTTCATCCCTATATTCAATATTTTCCTCGTGAATAGGGAGTCTAGCTTTCAGAGCCATGTTATGAAGAAATAATTCTTGCAGCTCGTATTGGGTGGTATAATAGCACTCGGTGTCTCGATAAACTCCTAAATCTGCCTTTTAATATTCCATTTGTTCTAACTATCACGTTGCGAACAGTTTTAAGCTCTTGATTATACATAGCTTCTGGAGTGCCAGCTTGAACAGCTTCAAATGGAGTAGAAAGCCCTGGTGCAAAGGGATAGCCGCTATCTCCTATAAATATAACGTTAAAAAAGTTTTATTGAAACAGAGGTATAACTTACCTATTAAATGTGATTGTGTATCATGATGCTCATACTCGTGATGTAGATGGTTTTTAATCTTGCACATTTGCCATATAGCTGCATCATGCACAGAGCCAGGATATCTTGCACAGCATCCTATAATTGTTGCATTTGAATCTGATACTTGCACAATAAGAGTTAATATGATAAATGCCCTTCTATTCTACTATAATTCTGTGATTGGTGAAGGGATGCTAATCTTAAATGAATTTCCCATTTTAAAAATTGCTGGACTCGGCTGTGCACTAAAGTAGATAACTCTAAGCAACTACAATAAGTATGTGGTAACTTACAAGCATTAGATTAATGGAATGACGTCTTTTCCTGTTAATGTATACAAATAGAGGATGATCTTGATCTGCTACCGGTGGACTAAATATCTCAACATGCGCTCCGTCGATCACTCCCAATACTCCTTGTGCGCCCCATTTCTCATAAAAGCTATAGACGTTTAAATAAAATGCTTTTTGTAATACTAGATATGCTAATGATAAACGTACCCTTGTTTAAAGGAATTATTGTTTTCTAGAGTTGGAAATTTTACCCAAACTCTTAATAAATTGTTTGTGATCAACAGACATATATCATTGACAATTCTGCTTACGGCTGGCTGACTCAATGATATCCAACTGTTGTTTCGTACAACTTTCTAGTTAGCGCTTGAAGCGAGCGGACGTGTTTTGCAGAGCTCCTGGCAACAAGGCTACATAAAAGTTTTTATGTAGAATTTATTATTATATTTTAAGCGTTTATATTTAGTGTATTATACTTTCATTATTGTGTGACGTTAATTTTAATACATAGGGCAGTAAATAAAAAAAAATTTAAACCGAATAAATAATAAATAAATCGCCTTTTTACTTAAAATTTAACTAAAATCCGCGTTTTAAAATAAACCAACTAAATTTCGGGATAATAAATTAAAAATCTACTAAATAAATAACCAAAAATAAATTCAAAATAATTTAAAAACGCGTTTTAATAAATTTATTGAAAAAAACGAGTAAAACGGACTAAAACAGCGTAAAACCAGCAAATAAATTCGGAAAATTTATATAACGTACGTGTAATAAAATAACAATATAAAAACCAAAATCAAGGCTTTTTTGAATCAAACAAATAACTAAAAACTGTAAATTTTAAAATAATTTGAATATAAATATTCCATGTTTAAGTAGACGTGTACTTTAAGATTCCTTAAAGTCGATCTTTGGGTACAATTAGTGGTGTAACACTAGAAGGTCGAGTAAACACCGAGTAAACAAGCGGTAAATGCTTCCGGTACCGCATTCCAATAAGGCGTGTTTTACTTAGTTTGTTTCTAAATATAAATTTAAAGTCGGGTATTTTATAAATTTGTTTTTGAGGTAATTAAGTAGTTTGAATTTTAAATAAATAAATACAGTTTTGTTATAGTAGATTTTTAATTGCATATCTTTATTGGGCTTGCTATCTTATTTTGCCCTTCTTGTTATTTTGACGTTAGTATTTATTCTATTTCTTATAAATTTGAAATTTCATTTGGCGGTTTATAAAATTTGAATAAATAAATAAAAGCAGAGAAGTTTAAGGGTTATTTGAAATCTAGGTCTTTTATTGGAGCAGCGTTTTGTTCCGTACTTGTTGTTGTTTTGCCGTTTAGCTGTATATCTTAGCTTCGAGTTTTTTAGCGTCGTCAGGGCATTTTGATCTGGGTTTTGTTTGTCTTTGTTGTTTTTATTGTCTGATTCTTCAGCATGGTTGTCCATCGAGATGAGGAGCCGTTGCCGAAAAAGAAGAGGGATGGTGGGTCGTAGTCAGTCAGGGCTGAGCAGTCGGAGCCTGGGACGGTCGATTAGATCGGAGAGAAGAAGGTCGTGGTTAGGGAAGAGAAGTCGGAGTTGCAGCCCGACGAAAAGGTCAGCCAGCGTCGCGGGTCGACTAGCAGCAACGAAAGCGTTGCGACTAGCGATCCAGACGAACTGAATCTCTTGATGTTCTGGGCGAGGAAGGCGCACGGCTTTATACACAAGCGGGTCCTTGCCACTTCGGCAACCATCACCGTGGACGACAGGAAGGTGATTCGCAACGCCACGGACGAGTTCCGAGGCGTTGCGAATCAACTTTAAGAGATGGTTAGAGATCTTAGGATGGTGCGAGGCATGGTAAAGGAGGCTGTGGCATAGGTAGCAGTCGCAGGGGCTAGGACGGAGCAGGTTGTAGTAAAGCAGGGGGGATCAAGAGGTCGCTTGGTCCCTGGGATAGTTTCGTATGCAGGTGCAGTGGCGAAGAAGGCAGCGTCGACGGTCGCGGTTCATGTCGACGCCAATCCAGGGGTCCAAGAAGACGTCATGGCGAGGACCACTGAGAAGAGGAGGCCGCGCATCGTGTTCCCTGGGGTAGAGAGGGAGATAAAGCAAGAAGAGCTCGTGAAAAGGTTGATTGTTTAGAACCCCTGCTTCAGGGGGCTTAGGTTCGAGGAATAGGTCAAAGAGAAGTTTCGGTTTGACGGCAAGGAACCCAGAGATCCGTGGGCCAGCGTTGTTTTCGAGGTGTTGCCGGAGTCTAGGAGATGTTTCTTAGTGGATTCGGACAGTCTGGGTTGGCGTAAGGTCTGGGCTTGTGATCACTTCTCGATGGTGCAGTGTTATCGCTGTTACGAGTTCGGTCATAGGTCAGCGAAGTGTAAGGAGCGGTTGCAGTTTTGCGGTAACTGCGCCGAAGTGGGGCATGAGTTCAAGAACTGTAGGCGGGCAGTTTCTTGTTGTGTTGTTTGTGCGAGGTCGAACGATAGGGTTGGTAGCGTCAGGGTCGACACTCGTCACGACTCCAAGTCCAGCCAGTGCCCAACGATGGAGCGTTTGAAGGCAGTCATCACCAGGAACATCGACTATGGATCCTAGGGCATTAGACGAAATTCCGAGAAGCTCGAAAATTAAATTTAAAGATAAATTTCCGTGTGTAGATTTTAAAAATATTTGTTGTTGTTAAAATGACATATTTATTTGCCTGACTGTGAGTTCGAGAGAATTCAATAGTCATAAATCACCTGTAAATACTAAGAAATGTTTTGGAAAGTCATAAAATAGCCAATCTTTTCCCCGAATAAATTAACGCTTGATACAAATAAACACGCAATTATTAATGCTATAAAATAGATAAGCACTATTTGAATAGCTTTCTGTGCTATAATCAAAGAATGTGGCGCGTTAATTTACCTTGTGGATTAGACAAAAATACACGACGCTATACTATAAACATAAATCAATATCAACCGTGACAACTGCTACTCATTAGAACGTTATACACTGGCATTGTTGTAAAAATTACATCACCCGTGTGTGTCATGCAAGGACGTTATAAGAATGTACCAAGCCATAATGTATATATCTGATATAACATATGTCGTGGATGCGTACCAACATCGGATGGTATTTTTGGACATACGCATTTGCGCTACCATCGTTATACATATTGTGTGTTCGTATATAATTTCGTTTGTCTGGTTCCACAATGGACGTATGTGTTTTATTATTAGACACTACACATTTATCACAAAACAAAGTGAGGTTAGATTGAGTTTTCTGTTTAGTGTTCGTTTACATTTCAGATAACCTACCAATAAATTTTGTTAAATAGTGTTAAGATGGTGCGTTATTGTGTTGTGTATAAACAAAAGTACAATAAATCCAGAAATGTTTCGTTTCACATGTATGAATTTTATTGCTTTAGGTGGCATAGAGTTTTACAAATTCAATGCTTTTACAGGTTTCCAACAAATTTGAAATTGAGGCAATCAACCTAACCTACGTAAACACATGTGATTTCAAAACTACATCCATTTTAAAGTAATATTCCTATTAGTGGGGACCACATAAAAGATAGAAGATATATTTCTACGAATATTAGAAAAGCAAGTAGTAATAAGCACATGTCCGAACTATGTTGGCACTATATGGGGTACATTTTTATAGCGTCTTTGGTGCCATGCTTTGAAATAGAGTCAGAAGAATTTGGAACATGACGTATTTACTTTTTTGTAGTATATGATACACAATTGAATTAAAACGACTCATTCATTCATTAATTTCACGACATTGAACATAAAAGTTTTGAGCAACGATTAATTCTTCGAATATGTATGATGACGTATAGAAATTATTTTGTATATAAACCGGAACTGAATTAGAACGATTCCTAAGTCGAGCAGAATGTAAGTTTTCAATTTCAGTATTCGACATACAGAGTGAATTCTTTTTAATAAATGAAACTTATACGTTTCAAGTAGCAATAAAATCTATTTTATTGTCATTCCACAAGGAACATAGAAGTGCTCATACGCAATTATTTGATGGAGTATAATTGTTTATAAAATACTAAGAAAATTGAACTTTCTTCGATATAAAAGCTACTCTGAAGTTAGTTAATTAAAAATAGAAAATGCACTTTGCAAACCGATATTTAAATGGAGCTTTGAAATGGAAATGAAAAGTGTTTAATGCCGTTAATAATAATAGAGATTTTGGTTAGCGCTATTTGAACATAAAAATCGCAAGTATAAATTTTAGATTTCTTTGTTTGTAACTGATAAAAATATTTAAATATTAATAATTTACATTAGAATAAGTTCTCATGTTTATTATTTGTAAAGGGAATAGTTTGCAGCAAATTTTGAGGTCAGAGTTCGGAGCGTCTTGATCGTTAATAAATAATCCGTGAAGCGTTATTTGCCAATCAGACTCACGAATTAGGTAATGAAGGATCGGCAAATTATCCACACATAAAGTAAAAAGGATTTTGTACCTAGGAGATATTTGAATTTTGTAACTCTTAGAGAAGAGGTTTATACCCTAATTTTTAACAAAGATTAGGTAAGAATTATTTTAGTGAATAAGTAACTTTTATGAACAGTTTTCTGTATGAGCTTAAAATGTAAACTGTTTTATAAATGTAAAAGATTTTTTTGTATGAAAGAAAAATGTTTTTGAGATTTCTGTGTTTCGTACATTTTCGTTAATTCCACAATTTCTGTTAATCCAGGCAAAGAAAAAGACACGGTAAGATAATAATTTCGTATTTCCTAGTACACTCTCTTCTCATTAATTCGATGTACCCAAGTATTTGACGTTATGAATATAAGTCGATTTCATATTAAGAAATGTGTTAATTTTAAACCAAACAAAGTAGGTTTGGCAATAGTGCATTGCAATACCAATAGCAATAAAACAAAATGCAGTGAAATAGAACATCAACACACTATAACTTTTTACACGCACTAACATTAAGAATTTGGCAACTTGATTTACTATTTATATCTTGGTCTTGATTCGACGGGTCGGGTATAAGGTTTGACTAGTTGCAAAAATTATTACCCCTATCTTTAAACGATAAATTAAAACAATCAACTTGTCAATATTGATTTAACTCCATAATTATCTACGAACTTTTATTTAAAATATTTATAACTTTCCAGTGATGTACAGTAACGCTAAAGTTAATTTAAATATTTACCGGTTGTTCAAATGTGCACATACTTAATTTAAATTTTCTTCCAAATTTAACCAATAAACAAACAACAGTTAAACGAAAGTCGGAATTAAGTTTCTTTTCTAATAAATTGTTAAAGCTCAACACAAATTGACGTGATTCTAGTAATGCATTTTTGCAAATAGGCATTCCTTTGGATGCAAGTGCATTGTATGTAAATGAACATTTCTTAGTATGCGTTTGTGAAGTGCAAAAAGAAACTGTTACCTAATGAAAAAGTGCTAAAATGTTGCGGCGCTTGTAATGCCCGCTATCATATAGAGTGTATTAGTGTTAGTGAAAAGAACTATGAAACCATCATGATCCTAGATGATTTAGTTAGTTGGTTTTGTACAAAATGCAAGAAGTTCCTGAAAAGTGTTATATTAGCAACAAACAAGAATGCTTACATAAATTCTGATATTGATGCCAACTTAAAAGAAATCAATGATAAACTGGACTCAAGAACGCATTAAAATCCCTTCCAAGCCAATAATCAATGCTCCGGGTATTATAATTAAACCAAAAGTATTACAGCAATCAGAAGTTGCTAAAAAATATGTGCAGTTAAAGTCAACCCTAGCAAAGCACAAGCAGGAATTTTAGGAATTAAAACAATATACAAAGGAGGGATATTAATAAAATGCAGTGATGTAAATGCTACAATGAGACTGAAAGAAATAATAGAACATAATTTGGATAATATAACTCTAACTAAAATAAAAAACCTTAGACTAGTTATAAAAGGATTAGACAAGAACTACAATACAGAAGAGCTAATGGAAGTCCTAATTGCACTCAATTATTACATAAAGAAAGAAGATGAAATAAAGGTAGTACACAGTCGACAACTAAAAAACAATAAGTGGACAATTTATTTTGAAGCTACAGGTTCGACATATCAAAAAATTGTAAATCAAGAAGTTAACATTGGGTGGTCATCAAGAAAAATAATGGAAGATCTAAACATTATGAAATGTTTCAATTGTAAGCAATATAACCACAAAACAAGAGATTGCAAAAACCATGTCGTGTGTTCAGATTGTGCAGGAAATCACAGAACCGATTGCTGTAAAAATTCAAAAGATGCAAAAAATATTCAAACTGCGTACACATTACAACAACATTTAACATTGTGGATAGATAGAGACATACATCATTCAGCAGACAGTGAACAATGCCCTACTTATTTAAGAAGAGTACAAACCACTCGTGAACAAATAAACTATAGAATATAAACTTTATGAATCAATTTATAAGAGACTATGATAGTGTTAAAATTAAAACAAAAATCATAAACAATATCGAAAACTATCAACGCAACTTAGATTATAAAGGTAAGAATAGATTCTTAAGTATACTACACCAAAACATTTGTAGCATAACAAAAAACTTTGATGAGTTTCTGGTAATTTTAAGTCAGTTTAAAAGCAATTTTGATATTATAGTGTTAACAGAAACATGAAATATAATAGATATCAACCTCTTTCAAATACACCGATATGAATTAATTTATAACCAGAGCCATTTTAACAAAAATGACGGTGTGGTAGTATACATCAAAAGTAAATTCAATCAAAAAACAGTAATAGTTTAAAAAAACAATACCAACATTATTGACATCAGTATTAGGCATCAAAATAAAACTATTAACATTGGAGCAATATATAGACCACCTTCAACTTGCATCAGACAATTCATAGACAATGTATATCAGTATTTAATAGAATCCAAAAATGTAGATTATAAGTTTAGTAGGAGATATGAATATAGATATTTTAGCTGATAATGATTCGACTGATGAATATCTTAATGTTCTTAGTGAACAAGGATTTGAATCATTAATAAATAACTATACAAGAATCGACAAGCAATCCAGGACTTGTATTGACCACATCTTTGTGAAGAGCAACTATGAATAGAAAACTTCGACCCAGCAATACTACAAACAAATTTAACTGACCACTTCACTACAGTAAACATTCTTTACAGTACTGAAGAAAATGGGAGATGTAAATCCTGCCCTAAAAGCAGACTTAACAAAGCGAAGTGTAAAACCAAGCTAAAGAAATACATATCACTAGGAAAAATTATGAGTATGAACGTGGACGATGCGACAAATCATTATATTGAGCAAATACAACACGCCATCACTGAATCAACAACACAGGTAAAGATAAAAAAAGGTGAAATAAAACAAAAAGAATGGATCACAAAAAGACTAGTCAAAGCAACCATTACTAAACAAGCACTATATAATGTATGGAAGCAGAATATCAACGATGAAATAAAAAAAGTAATTATATAAAGTACCGCAATATGCTCAATACACTTATAAAAAATACAAAATACAGTTACTATAGAGAAAAATAGATAAATACTCAGACTGCAGAAATTTATGGAACACTGTTAACAGAATAGTACAAAAAAGAAAAAAACAACAAGGAAACCAAAGAAATTATAACCGCAACTGGACAAAAACTAACTTCAGAAGTCCAAATTGCATGCGAACTAAATATGCACTTTACCAAAATAGGACAAAAGTTGGCAAACAAGATCAACAAAGTTTCAGATCATACCAAAAATAATTAAAAACATTAAACATATAATAACACCGGCATTAACAACACTAATCAACAAAATACTAGAATCCGGAATATGCCCAGACGCATTCAAAAAGACAGTAATTATACCCCATACATAAAGATGGCGACAAAAATAATCCAGAAAATTATAGACCAATTTCACTAATATCAAGTATAAGTAAAATATTCGAAAAAATCTTAAAAGACAGACCAACCAATTTTTTAAATAAGTACAATTTAACATCCTCAAATCAATATGGTTTCCGTGAGAACAAATCAACACAAAATGTATTAATTGAATTACTAAGCAGAATACAAAATTCCTTGGACACAAACCAACGATTCCTTTGCATGTTTATAGATTTAGCAAAAACGTTTGACACGGTCAACCACAAGCAACTATTGAAATGCCTAGAACAGCTGGGAGTAAGGGGAATTGCACATACATTAATAAAAAGCTATCTCCATAATAGAAAACAATGTGTCAATATAGGCGACAAAATCAGTGATATGACGACTGTCGAATGTGGAGTACCATAAGGAACTGTACTTGGCCCAATCCTTTTCACAGTTTATGTAAACGATATCTTTAAATTACAATCGACTGGAGAAATTATTGCCTTTGTAGACGACACAGCCATTTTCTATGCAAACGCAATATGAAAAGAATTAAAAACAAAAACACAAGAGGATCTAAAAATGATCACAAACTGGTTTGACAAAAAGCTACTAACAGTTAATTACAACAAAACTAAGTATATTGTCTTCACTTGTCGTAACTACAACTTGCCAGCATTTAACAAGCTATGCATAAATGATTACAATGGATCCAGTATAACAGTAGAACAAGCAGACCACACAAAGCACCTAGGAATATATACTGACAAACATCTAAAATGGGACGTCCACACCAACAAATTAATAAATAGGTTAAGAGGGATCTTATAAAAATTCCGAATTATTAAAAAATATTGCACTTGAACAACTTAAAAATAATATAGCATGCTCTTGTACATTTTATTATTCAGTATGGAATTATTGGTTGGGACTCAGCAGCATATAAATACCTAAAGAATATAGAGATAGTACAAAAAGATTTATTAGAATACTATACAACAAACACTGGAGACCACCAACGGAATTGTTATTTAATGAAACCGATATATTTAGTATTAAAAAATTGTATTTCTACCACCAGGCCACTTATCAGTACAACAATAAACACCTACTGCGTACAACAGATCATAAGTATAACACAAAAAGCAGGGAAAATGAGGAAAACATTATAACCAGAACAAATAGGACTAAGATCGCCTTTTGTTTTAGGCCCAAGAATATTTAATGTATTGCCGATAGAAATCAGGAATGGTAGTAATGTAGTAAATTTTAAAAATAAATGTAAAAAGTGGATAAACCAAAGCAGTAACTACATACATAATATACTTGAAAAGTACTAGTGCAATGAGAAACAAAATAAATAAATAAGAATTTAATAATAAATTACTAAAGTATAGAAAATGATGATAGGTAAATATTAATTAAGGTAAGTTCAATAAGTATTAATATTAAAAAAATCCGGGCACAAGCATTGCTTTAGCAGATAAATTCTGTTTATTTGAGACTTGAACTATATAAAATATTATAATATTCCTAGATAAAAATATGTAGATTTAGATAAGTATAGTAAGATAGTTAGGAAATTGTACCTACACGCAAATGTACGTTTAAGTATCTCAATAAACCAATTATTATTATTATGTTTTCCTAGCTTTTTTTGACACAAACTAATTACGTACAAAGCAAGCACATGGCCATTGATAGTGAGGGTTAACACATAGGATCTTTAGTTTATCTTTTCCGATGCGGAATAAACACATATTTCAAATAAATGGGCGTTCATCAATATGGGACAACACATGTTTCTGTAAAAGACTTTTGTGATAATTATTTATGGTTCCGGGTTGGGACCGTGTCATTTTGTAAATTATGGTCGACGTTTCGCCCACTTTTGTAAGGCGCTTCATCACGACAATAAAACAATCCTATATTCACAACACACTCATGCATCAACTTCTCGTCCTATATAAACCATCACTTTCGCTATTTTCTCCAGTTACTTCGCCACAAGACACCTTTTAGCTAAGAATGGGCTAGTGAGTCTGCTAGTTCAGGAGTAACTTCTCTTTACACTTTAACTTGTCTATTTAATATTATCATTGTTATCTTTTTATTAAAAAAATTATTATTATTTTATTGTCGTGTCCCCTTACAAAAGTGGGCGAATCGTCGACCATAATTTACAAAATGACACGGTCCCAACCCGGAACCATAAATAATTATAATGACTCCGCCCATGAAAGTCTCCGACAATAAGACTTTTGTGTATTGTACAATAATCACAATTAATGCACACGAATGGACGTTTGTAAATTACCTTTCACTCATGTGGTATAAATACACAAATTGCGTGTGAATGGACGTTCGTTAGAGTATGACTTCATATGTTTTTGTAAGCTCACTTTATGCGAAGCGGCATAATTACATAAATTGCATTATTTGAATGAACGTTCGGTATTGTGCGTCTTCATATGTATTTATAAACTACCTTTTATTAATGCGACATAATTAGACAAATTTCATGTGAATGGGCGTTCGTTAGTGTGCACCTTCAAATGTCTTGGTAAATTATTTTTCCTTGATGCGGTGTAATTACATAAATTGCAGGCGAACGGACGTTCGTTAGTGTGCGACTTCATATGCATTTTTAACCTACTTGTATGTGAGGCGGCATAATTGCATAAATTGCACGTGAATGAACGTTCGTTTTTGTGCGTCTTCATATGTATTTCTAAATTACCTTTTATTAATGCGGCATAATTACACAAATTGCAAGCCAATGGACGTTCGTTAGTGTGCGACTTCAAATGTACTTGTAAACTATTTTTCTTTGATGCGGTATAATCACACAAATTGCACGCGAATGGACGTTCGTTAGTGTGCGACTGTATATGTGCTTGTAAATTACCTTTCCTTGATGTGGCATAATTACAAAAATTGCATACGAATGGACGGTCGTTAGTGTGTGACTTCATATGTTTTTGCAAACTCATTTTATGCGATGCAGCATAATTACATAAATTGCAGGTGAACGAACGCTCGTTATTGTGCGACTGCATATGCATTTGTAAATTACCTTTTTTTAATGCGGCATAATTACACAAATTGCATGCGAATGGACGTTCGTAAGTGTGCGACTTCATATGTATTTGTAAACTACTTTTTTGTGATGCGGCATAATTACATAAATTGCAGGTGAATGGACGTTCGTTAGTGTGCGTTTTTAAATGTATTTTTAAACTACCTTTCTGTAATGCGGCATAGTTACATAAACTGCATACAAATGGACGTTCGTTAGTGTGTGACTTCATATGTCCTTGTAAAGTATCTTTCCTTGATGCGGTATAATTACATAAATTGCAGACGAACGGACGTTCGTTAGTGTGCGACATCATATGCATTTTTAACCTACTTGTATGTAATGCGGCATAATTGCATAATTTACATACGAATGGACGTTTGTTAGTGTGCGATTTCATATGTATTTGTAAACTACCTTTCCTTGATGCAGAATAATTACATAAATTGCATACGAATGGACGTTCGTTAGTGTGCGACTTCATATGTCCTTGTAAAGTATCTTTCCTTGATGCGGTATAATTACATAAATTGCAGGCGAACGGACGTTCGTTAGTGTGCGACACCATATGCATTTTTAACCTACTTGTATGTAATGCGGCATAATTGCATAATTTGCATACGATTGGACGTTCGTTAGTGTGCGATTTCATATGTATTTGTAAACTATCTTTCCTTGATGCGGTATAATTACATAAACTGCAGGCAAATGGACTTCCGTAAGTGTGCGACTTCATATGTATCTTTAACCTACCGTTACGTAATGCGGCATAATTACATAAATTGCGTGCAAATGAACGTTTGTTACCGTGCGACTCATATGTGTTTGTAAACTACCTTTACTTGATGGAGCATAATTACACAATCTACATGCGAATGGACGTTCGTTAGTGTGCGACATCATATGTATTTTTAAACTGCCTTTATGCGATGCAGCATAATTACATAAATTGCATGCAAATGTACATGCGGCTTATATGACTTTTTAAAGTACTTTTCTGTGATGCGGTATAATCACACAAATTGCAAGCGAATGGACGTTCGTTAGTATGCGACATCGTATGTATTTGTAAATAACTTTTCAGTAATGCGGCATAATTACATAAATTGCATACAAATAGCCGATAGGTAGTATACAACTGTATATGTTAAAGTGCTTTTCTGAGATTCCGTATAATCACACAAATTGCATAAGTATTCACGTTCGTTAGTATGTGACTGCATAAGTAAATGTAAAAGACTTTTGTGATGCGGTATAATCACTAAAATTGTGTATAAACGTATGTTCGTTAAAACGAAAGCACACATGAACTTTAAACTTGGTATTACGCCAGGCAGAATAATCACATAAAAACATACGAATGGCCACTCGTTAGTATGTGAGCACAAACAAAATTTAAGGAAACGTTTATAGAGGGATCAATAGTTACATAAATTATTTGATAACAAGCGTTCCTTAGCATATGACAAAGCTATTTTGTTAAGTTATTTTTCTGCTGTGCAAATAACATTATAATGGACAGTGTTTGAGGGTGAGAACGAACGCTTCTTAATAGGTTAATTATTGGTGATGTACAATAAACACATAAGTTCCTGTCTATACAAATAGCGTATTCCAATAATACTCTACTTTTGGAGGCAAGTTGGTTTAATGTTTATACCTCATAATATCAGACACCTCTTACCCTAGTTTATATACTAGGTATAGTTATTCAACTGTCAATATTAGTACCGGGGTGCGTACGTCACATATAGGGGGCGAATCCAAATCTAGCCATCAATTCCCAACTGTGTTGTTAAAATTACAGGAACCTACAAAATAGTACCTCTAATACAAAAGTGCTATAAGGTAAACCAGATGTGACGAATGTAGATGCAGCTGTACGCATTTACCCTAGAACCTTTGTTTATATTGTCGAAACCAGGAAAGAAGTCGTCTGCGTCATCGTTTGTATTCGTATGAATTAAGTTGAAAATTTTAATACCCAATAAATATTCCGATTCGGAAGTTTCCGTCAAGCTTCGCGCATATACAAACCGTATTAAAGCATGGTTGCCAATAATATTTTATTTTCATAGAGGTAGTTGCTTTAACTATTTTTATATTGGCGTCCTCTTGTTTTACGAGTTTAATGAACTCAGTTAAAATAAAACACATTTTCATAAATTGAGTTACATATATTGATTTGAATAGAAACGCACAAAAACTATAATATAAACTATTTACGACAGCTGTATTGAAATATTTCTCCGTACGATAACTTTGGCAACCTTGCTTTACGGAAAAATTAACATTTTTGTCTAGTTGACCATAATTTTATCAGAGGTTCGCCTGTTAAGTATAAAGTTCAAAACATACGGACATATACTTGTCTCTGTCGTTTTCCCAGATGAACGTGTTCACGTATGTCTTAATTTAAAACACGTACAAATGTATTACTGTCTTTATCATATATATTAGTTAAGCTTTTAAATAATCTTAAACGTATGTTTTGAATTGAGTTATGAACCTATGAGGTAGAGGACTTCTTTCGTGGTTTCTACTATATTAGAACTTTTATTTAAAATATCCAACTGGTTTGTGGAATATCCTTGTTGTTTCACCGACGCGATAAAGTTTGTTTAGGTTAAATTTAATTTTGTTTGTGTTTACTTACCTTTCTATCAATGCAAATTACGTGTGCGGAGTTGAAATGGACATCATGCAATTTTCAAAAAAGATATATACAGTTCGATTGTTCCGCGAGATAGGTTTTGGGTCGTTGGGAGCTTTTTTTTTAAAAAGATTTTATTTCCAAACAAAACACTCCTATTAAATGTATTTTAATTAATTAATTACAAAATGACTTTATTTCTTTTATGACACTTGAATGTTTATATACATTAAACATTAAGTACTTGAAATTGAAAAATACTATAAGTTAATACTTTAACAAATTAATAATTACAATAATTCTTTTAAAGCGGCCAATCCAACTTCACGCAAAGTTGGAATAACTACCATTAAAATTGAAAATTTTTCAGCTTTCTTTTTCTCGTTATAACTAATTTTTAAACTTTACATGCAAACAGAGTTTTTTTTTTAGCTTTCGTCTACGTTGTTTTGTTTAAATTTACCCTAATTTACCCTTACAATACATGGCAGACGGGATAATATTGATGCACATTTCCACTTTATTTTAAAATTTGCAGATCAGCGTTTTGTAACTTGCAGCCTTTCTTTGAAGTTCGAGTTATTTCCAATTATATAAAAAATTTAAATATTCCAATCTCAATAGCAGACCCGATTAAATTGCTTTAGAAACACTATCACTATCTCCCAGACTAATAGAGTTTTGATGCAATTTTGTGATTGTGCCAAAAAATTTAATATCATATAATTGTCACAGCCACGCTCAGACTAAATAAATGTGCTTTACATACTGCAAAATAAGATTTAAGTTTAGCTGATGTTTTGATTTCAAATAATATGGTCTTAGTTTCTGTAACTTATATTTTTTAGCTAAAATAATACATAAAATTCAAAAAATAATGTTTTATTAAACAAAAAAAATCAATTGTACAACTATTATTTATATTTAAGTAATAGTTTGTATAGTCCATGTCATGAGAACTTTCGGTAATTTTGTAGAATTTTAGAAAACTTTGGGTCATTTTGATGTTCAAGTTGGAGAAATCAAAATCGACATAAGGGAAATTTATTTTCAGAATACTTCAGGTTATAATGGGAAGCATGGACAAAGTGAAATATTTTATTTAGTATTTTAACATGTTATTACTATTGAGGTGAATACTATTCTGCTTTTAACGCCACCCATTCTAGTTATCGCATTTACAACGCTATAGATCTGTTAAAGCTAAATGACACGTGATGTTTTAAATGAACGTATTTTGTCTAGAAACATTAACCAGAGTTATCGCATCCTAGTATTTTACCGTACGAAAAACCTCACCTCGAAAGTGTGATAATCCATTTGCAATTTACAAAACTAACGTCACACAAATGAAACAACACAAACAGCTGTTGGTCAGAGTGCATGAATAAATAAGTAATGCGATATATCAGTAGTAAATATTGTATTTATTTAGCTCTATAATTATTGTACTTAAGAAAAACTAGACATCAACCAGGACATAATATAAATAGTTGCCATAGCAACTATTAGGAAAAATTTTTTTCCAGGCCCTTTATGATATACTTAAAGGTATTTTGTGGTCCTCAACCAACACTCCCACTGGAGCACAAGAATACGAAAGCTGCAACTGATTATCAGTTTCCTTCAAATCCACAACTCCCAATTTTTTAATAAACTTATTATGCTTAATTGAACTCAAACTTTTTGTCAACATATCTGCGGGCATATTGGCAGTTTCTAAATATTTTAAAACAACCTGATTACTGGCAATAACATCCCTTACAAAATGAAATCTTATATCTATGTGCTTTGTACGTTTATGTAACATATGATTAGTTGACAATTTCTGTGCACCTAAATTATCATTATACAATGCTATACAACCCTCTATGCTTGTCAATTCTATCAATAGGTTTCTTAAATGTACAGCCTCTTTAGTGGCTTCAGAAACTGCAACATACTTAGTTTCTGTACTAGAGAGCGCAACAGTACTTTGTTTTCTGCATTCCCAAGCTACTGGACCATTGGACAACATAAAGCAAAAACCAGTATATGACTTTCTGTCATAACAGTTACTACACCAATCGGCATCAACAAAGCCTTCCAAAAAACTATGTTTTATAAAACTTAAGTCCATAATCTAAAGTTCCTCTTAAATATCTCAAAACGCATTTTGCATGTTTCCAATGTTCCTCTGTGTGACAGTTATTAAATTGACTTAAATAACTAAAGAAATAACAAATATCAAGCCTTGTTAAAATGCACAAATACATTAAGCTACCAATAAGTTGCTGATATGGAAACTTAGTTTCATTAACACAATTGTCACCTTTTTTTAAGTTCATACCTATTTTCATTGGTGTAGCTACAGTTTTGGATTCTAACATACTAAATTATTGGCGCAATTGTTCAATATATTATTTTTGATCTAAAGAAATAGTCCCATTTTCTTTATCAATGGTTACACGCATGCCTAGACAATTTTTTATTTCCCCTAAATCTTTTATTTTAAAAACCTGACCTAACTTAAACTTCAAATCATCGGATTCAATTCGGTTATTGGAAAAAATGAAAAAATCATCGACATACAAAGCAATAATAGTTTTCTGATCACCTTTCATCTTAGTGTACAAACAGGGTTCTAATTCAGATCTTTTGTATTCTTGATCCCTAAGTAAAAAATCAACTTTTTCATACCATGATCTTGAAGCTTGCTTTAGACCATAAATGGCCTTTTTTAATTTAAGCACTTTATTGCTACAATTATTTACTTGCAAATCTTCAGGCAACATCATGTACACAGTTTCCTTAAGATCTTCATTTAAAAAAGCTGTTGCTACATCCAGATGAAAGATATCTAAACCTAACTTAACTGATAAAGCCATTAATAATCGTAAAGTAGAGTGCCTTACCACTGGTGAAAAGGTTTCGTTAAAATCGATACCTGCTTTCTGCGAAAAACCTTTGGCTACAAGCCTGGCACGATACCGCACATTACCTTCACTATCAACTTTGCGCTTAAACACCCACTTACATTTTACAACTGTGCCGCTATCAGGAACCTCACCAACTCCCATGCTGCATTATCTTCAAATGACTTCAATTCCTAACGCATGGCCTGTGTCCACTAATATCGATCAGATCTGGACATTGCATCTTCAACAGATACTGGTTCACTTTCAAGATTATCATTATCTGTGCATAGCTAGCTGACAAAGTCTTTATACTTTTTAGGTTTTGTAGATACTCTTTTCGATTTACGAATTGCATCAGTTACAACAACCTCTGAACTTGCAGTATTGTTTACTGAAATATCCGAAATATTAGACAAGTTCGATTGATCACTATCAACAAGAATTTCAGTAAAACCTCCCACTGAATCTAATGACTCCATTGTATTGTTAGTATCTATACGAACTTCACTGTCGTTCATTTACGATTACGTCCCTGCTTATCACGATCTTATTTGTTTCTGGATCATAAAGCCTATATCCTTTTACGTTTTCACTAAAACCAACCAAAAAATTTTTTTTGATTTTTTATCCCATTTGAGGCGTTTTTCTTTTGGAATGTGCATCATAACATTGCTTCCAAAAATACGCAAATTACTGACGTTTGCCTTTTTATTAGTCCACATTTCAACAGGCGTTTTTAAAATGCCTTTTGTTATAGAACAATTTTTAAGATAGACAGCCGTGTTTACTGCTTCAGCCCAAAATTGTTTTCCTAATTTTGCATCAAAAAGCAAATGTTCAACAAATTTTTAAAATTTTTTAAAACCTTCAAAGGTTTCATCTTTAGTTTTTAAAAAATAAACAAAATTCATTCTACTAAAATCGTCTTCAAGTATGAGAAAATATTTTGACCCACCAATTGACAGTACTTCCATTGGTCCACAAATGTCTGCATGAATGATATCTGGAAAATTTTTAGCTCTATGACCTGTGTGGTTGAAAGGTAGCCTTGTTTGCTTCCCTTCACAACTAACCTCACATACTGCATTCCGAGTAAAGTTTCCTTTACATTCAAGCCCTTCAACTAAACCATTTTTCATCAGGTTCAAATCCTTATAATTTACATGACCAAATCTTCTATGCCAAATCTCGCTCGTTATAGCTGTCGCTACTAATGCAGAACGTTGCTTTTCGTATTTGAAATTTAAGCGATAAACATTATCTTGTAAATTCGCTGTTGCAACGAGCTTACCTTGACTATTGAAGATGTTACAGCCGGTTTCATTAAAAACAACATCATTCCCAGTTTTTATCATTTGAGCAACAGACAAAAGGTTTGTAGTATTGGTCAACCAATCACTCCTAGCAGTTAAATCCATACTGCTTCCCAAATCGATAAACCAGTCTGCAGTACTAAACTGTCCAGTCAAAAAGACTGCACTAAAAGCACTATTATTACTACCCTTTTTGATTACTCATTGTTTACATTTAAATCAGGACATTTGTTCATGAAATGGCCTTTTTTTTGCAACGAAAACAAATAACATTACTTCTGTCAACTTTATTGGGGTTTACAGAACTGCTGCTACTCTTCCTAGGTTTAGTAACAAACGCGCTTCCACCGCGGCTACCAACATCTAGATTCATGTCAAGAAATTTCGACTTAATTTCATAGGTTTTTATATCAATGCCGGAATGTTCAATAGCTAAAATCATCGGCATATACCTTTCTGGAAGTCCCGCTAAAAGAAGAGAACCGACCCAAGTATTATCAATTTTAAAACCTGTGCGATTTAACTTTTGAGCTGTTTCAATGACCTGACTTACATATGATTCCATCGAATCGCAATTGTCCAGTCTCAAAGAAATTAAAGTTCTGAGTAAACCAATCTTTCTTGTAAATCCACTGTCTTCATACAATTTTTTAAGGGTATCCCAAACATCCTTAGCTGTTATTGCACTTTTCACGTGCATAAACAAGGAGGGGATCCAAAGTCAAAATTAGATTTGCTTTGGCTTTTGCAAAAAGCTCCTTATCATTTTCAGTTCCAACAAGGCAATTTGATAAGCCTTCGAGAACAAACACATTTTCTACCGTGAAAGACCAATCCTGGTAATTTTCTCGGCCTTACAATCGTGGTACACTGGTTAAATAACTTACTGCCATATTTTTAACTAATACAACTCTGACATTTAAATCGTTTTACTTAATGTGCAAAATACATCACTACATTATTGGTTCTGGCCTGGGCCCATAACCTGTTGGTCAGAGTGCATGAATAAATAAGTAATGCGATATATCAGTAGTAAATCTTGTATTTATTTGGCTCTATAATTATTGTACTTGAGAAAAACTAGACATCAACCACGACATAATATAAATAGTTGCCATAGCAACTATTAGGACAAGATTTGCCAGGTCTTTTATGATGTACTTAAAGGTATTTTGTGGTCCTCAACCAACAATAGCGTCCGATATTTTGTACACAGTATTTTACGAAAATAGCGAACCGTAGTCATTTATTTATTGTACGTGTAATATCTGCGCACATGCGCTTTTTACTAAATTAGAAAGAATAGCGTACAATAAATTTAGCGGTGGTGGTGCGATAACTCTCTAATAACAAAGATTACTTCAGTAATGATTTATGGACATTGAATACTTTAGTGAAAAATTAAAATGTTTATATTTTTCATCGTAAGGCGCCAGGTATAGATGAGGCGCAAGCAGAAACTTTAAAAGCCACTGGACAAGCAGTAACAGAACGTCTCTTCCAACTTGTAAGCTATATGTATGAGACAGGCGAGATATTCAAAGATTTCAAACGTAACATAATAGTCACTATACCAAAAAAAAGAGGCTCGGATAAATGTGAAAATTTTCGTACAATTCTTTGATCGGAATCTGATGGTAGGCATCGCAAAGATAAATGGTACTAAACACTTTATATAGGGCAACTTGTTCAACTATTTTATTTATCCTAGGTAGTGGAAAAGCATCTAGAACAGTAGTTTTACTTACAATCTGTGAATAGTCAACCACCATACGCTTTTTGTGGTTCTCCGTTGATGTAATTAGCACCTGTGCTCTCCACGGAGACTGACTCTGTTCAATTACGCCCTGTTTTAACAGTTTGCAGATTCAATAAATCTTTCATCTTCTTTCGAGTAACTTCTAGATTTAGTTGCTATTGTACGACACCTAGGATCCATATTTTCAAAAACGCGAGTTTCTTTCATTGCAGTTAAATAGCAAATTCAAATAGGAGGTTTCTTTCCGCCAAACTGTAGCTCTAAAAAAGAATGTTGCTTTAGGATATCATGGCCAAGAATAACATTGGAGCAATGCTGATCTAAAATCAGCAGTTTAACGTTCTCGTACAAATGTTCCTGGATTTCTAAATCGACTACACAAAAGCCTTGAACTTGGGAAACCAAGGAAGATGAAGCCATAGAGACCTTTCCGGAGAATGGAACAGTAGGTAGGTTTCTTCTTTTAACAATGGCTGAGTTTATTATTCAGAACTACCAGTATCCACCAAGGCATCTGTAAATTTACCACTTACTTTAATCTTAATAGACAATTTTGTTAGGCTCGGGTGCATAGCAGCCGTAACATAAGACCCATCTACTGCGATGAAATAGCGCCCACAATCACTAGTTTAACGTTTGAAAATTTGCAAACTAATGCCCAATGGCCCATTTTATTGCATAATTTACAAACAGAGTTTTTAGCGGGGCATATACCTCTATAGTGTCTAGTACGGCCACAAAAGAAGCATCTCTTGGACGATTCAATATGTTGCGGTACTGCCCCTATTTGTGAATTTTCGTTTTCGTTTTGAGACTCCAATGAAACATTGTTAACAGTAGGTATAGGCGATGTTTTATAGAGATTTGATTGTATTTGAGCGGTTTTCAGGGATCTTGCTTTATCTAGTACTTGTTGAAGAGATAAAGTATTGCTTTCTAGAGGTCTTCGCCTAATGTCAACAGAAAATAATCCTCTTATGAAAGCATCCCTAATATATTCGTCTTGATATTGTTCAGCAGTAACCGATTTAAATAGACAATTTTTTCCGAGAGATTTTAATATTTGCAAGTACTGATCGATGCTATCGCCAGATCGTTGTTCACGCGTCGTGAGCACATGTCTACTGAATAATTGATTTACTTCTTTAACATATATTTTAGTTAAATTTTCTATAGCTAGTTCATAAGACGCACAATCAGAGATGTACTCGTATACAGCCGGAGATACGAAGTTTACGAGTATACTTAGTTTTAAAAGATCTGCCTTGGGACCTTCTGCTGGAAAAGTCCTGGAATCAAAGTTTTGAAATGTTTTATACCAGTGTTTCTATTCTTGGGTGGCAGTCTGTAAGTTAGGATCTCTAGAGATACTGTAAAGGTTAGTGTATATGACAGAAGTTCAGAAAGTGGTCTTAAAGTTTTTATTTGTACAACTCAATAAATATCTGTCTATATTTTTAATTTATTTTTTGACAACTGCCTACAGTTACTTGATATGTGAAATTGCACATCAATAACTCAACACTCCCCCTCAATTTAACATTACCTAAAACATTATATAAGCTAATAGTTAAAAATAGAAATACATTCTGTTAAGCCTCAACAACATTAAGTTTTTTTTCTAAAGTATAAAAACTTGTTCTTCTTTAAGGGTTTTGTGAACAAATCAGCCACTTATTCTTCAGTAGACACATACAATAAGGATACCTTTTTGCTGGTCACTAAATCTCTCAAAAAGTGATGTCGTACATCTATATGTTTTGTCCGTTTAGATTCTAATGTTGTAGCCATCCTAGTGCAGGCTTGATTATCTTCAAATACCTCTATAGGGTAAACATTTCATTTCAAGATTTCATTTACTATTTGTGAGATAAAAATGCATTCACTGTTGCAGGCTGATAATGCACAATACTCGGCTTCTGCACTTGATAAGCTGACAACTGCTTGTTTCTTAGTTTTTCAAATCACTGAGTTTTTGTAGAAGTTTATGGTAAAACCACTGACACTTTTCCTATCATGTAAGTTACTTCCAAAGTCTGAATCAACATTAGCTGACAGAATAGGCTCCTTTTCATTTTGACATTTTGAAAACTTTAACCCATAACTTTCAGTTGTCTTTAAATACCTTTAAAAATGTCCAATGTTCACTACTATAGTTGTATTGAAACATGCTAGAATATGTTACTGCAAAATTTATATCTGGTCTACTGCCTAGCATGATATACATTAAAGAACCTATTACCTGCTTATAAGGTATTGTAGCGAGCTACTAGTAGGCAACCCATCAAACACACAAAACGCCGCAAGCACTGTTATTTATATCATGTATTGCCTCATGTTCATCAAAAACTATTCTAGGTATATCTACTTCTTCTTTCTTCTGTTCATCAAATACAACATTTTTAGCAATAACACTTTTCTGTTTCTCACTATCCCACAAACGATAACCATTGTTAGCATACCCCATCATTAACATTTTCTTAGATCTGCTATCTAATTTGCCGTGTCTTTCTTCTTTAGGAATATGTACAAACGCATCACAACCAAATACTCGTATCTTACTTAAATTAGGTTTCTTCTTATACCAAATTTTAGCTGGTGTCGTTCCTCTTGAAAGACATGACGTTTCAGTTCTATTGTATAAATA
Organism: Platerodrilus igneus; assembly: GCA_036346225.1. NCBI lineage: Eukaryota > Metazoa > Arthropoda > Insecta > Coleoptera > Lycidae > Platerodrilus > Platerodrilus igneus. The sequence continues at coordinate 628,917 of JARFIW010001588.1, forward strand.
AACTGATGTGTTAAGTGCTTCTTCCCAAAATTGTTTTGGTATAGTAGCATCAAAAATAAGACATCTTGACTTGTTTAAAATGGTGCGATTAAAACGTTCAGCAACTCCGTTTTGTTCGGGAGTATGTTTAACCGCATACTGCACTTGTATGCCTTTTCTCATACAATATTCTTTAAAATCTCTTGAGATATACTCTCCCCCGCCATCACAACGAAGTCTTTCCACTTTCAGGTTAAATTCTGCATTCACTATTGCTAGGTAATTTTTAAATTTATCAAAAACCTCAGATTTTTTCTGAATAGTAAAGCAGACAACAAAATGTGAGTAGTGATCATTAAAGAAAACAAAGTATTTCTTATTAGTATGACTTTCTGGTGTTATGGGTCCACATACATCTGTCGATATTACCTCTAGAATTCTTTTAGCCTTTGTCTCTGAGCTAATAATTTTAAAAGGAATCTTTGTCTGTTTACTCTGTAAGCATGTTCTACATAGTTGATCCCCAGAAAATTTTGAGGAATGCCCCATACGTCTATGCCATAAATTCTTTTCCTTAACTGTCAAATTGACACTACAGTTTTTTTTCATAAGTTCAAGAAAGTACAAGTTGCTTTTAACCGTTCCTTGTGCAACAGTGTTAATGTTCTTTTTTATATTTACTTGCCCTTTCTCAAAGCTTACTTTTAATTCTTTTTCTTCTAGTTTTTTTACTAACAGAAAGTTATGTGATAAGTTCTTGCATAATAACACATTCTTCATCAAAACTAATTTGCCATCGGCTGTTTCTAATCTTAGTGTTCCTGTTTTTGTAGCAACAATGGCCTCACCTACTTTGGCGACACTAATTTTGTAATTTATGGATCCCTATAGTAGGGGATAAAGAATACTACTATAGTAAGCCTGCTTATCGTAAAAGGCGATTAAAAGGCGCAGCAAGGGGCAGCAGCCTTGCTGGCTAAAAGATATTGGAGGAGGGTCGGTTGGTCTCGGGCGATCCTCAATAATTCTAAGCTTGTTGGGGTTGGCCGTGACGGATACGGCTTTCTGCTAAAATCTTTAAAAACTGCGTTGTGGAAAGATATGGGAGCCTACCACAATATTTCCCAGGTGTGCGTGGCCTAAAACACGAAATATATATGATGGAGAGCTCACAAGTAAAATTCTTGTCCGAGGTAAAATACTCCCTCATTCGGATCTCCGGGAGGGAGTACTTGGGCTCGTTATCATAAGAATATAAAACAACAATTCGATTTAGTGATAGGGACTTGGAATGTTAGGTCATTACTTAGAGTAGATAAGTTAACGAATTTATTAGTCGAAATGAGAAAGGAAAAGCTGGACATTTTAGGTATTAGTGAGGTGAGATGGCCAGATAGTAATGACTTTTGGGAAGATAATTATAGAATAATTACAACTTCTTCAACTAATGGACAGGCAGGGGTAGGAATAGTGTTAGGTAAAAGATTAGGGCATAAAGTTAAAGAGTACTTACAATTTAGTGATAGAATAATTGTGGTTAGATTGAGTACAAAACCCACAGACACTGTTTTAGTACAGGTTTACATGCCAACAACTCAGTACGAGGATGAGGAAGTAGAAAAGGTATACGAGGATATAAATAGTATAGTGAGAAAAGTAAAAGGAGATGAGAATTTAATAGTTATGGGCGATTTTAATGCATCAGTGGGAGAAGGTAGTGAGGGAAAATGGTAGGAAAATTTGGGTATGGCAGACGAAATGATAGAGGAGAAAGATTAGTTGAGTTTTGCCAGGAACATAGATTAGTAACTGTTAACACCCTATTCGAACAACATGTTAGGAGAAGATATACCTGGAAAGCCCCAGGTGATAGAGCTAGATACCAAATAGATTATATTTTAGTTAAACAAAGATTTAGAAACCAAGTTAAAAACTGTCGTAGTTATCCAGGGGCTGACATAGATAGCGATCATAACTTAGTTAAAATGAAGTGTAAACTAAAATTCAAAAAATTGAGAAAGGTGAAAAGAGAGGGATGGGATCTAGGTAAGCTTAATGATAGTAGGGTAAAAGAGGAATATAAACAAGTATTAGATAATAAGAGCAAAGAGATAGCTGTAGGAGGGAACGTAGAAAATAGATGGAAAGAAATAAAACTGACGGTACTTGATACAGCAACACAGACTATAGGTAAGAAAAAAATAGAAGCTAGAAAACCGTGGGTAACAAAGGAGATATTAGATTTAATAGAGAATAGAAGAAAGCTTAAACCTTTCAGAGAAGTGGATAGTGAAAGGAAGCAAAAATATAATACAGTTAGAAATAAGATAGTACATGAGTGTAGAAAAGCTAGAAATAAATGGATGGAGGAGAATTGTAAGGGAATACAAGATGATTTGAGAGTAGGTAAGACAGACAGGGCTTACAGGGCAGTTAAAAAGTTTTTTGGGGAAGATAGGAAAAAATATAATGGTATTAGAGACGAGAATAATGAGCTTCTAATAAATAAAGTTGAGGTAGCTGATAGATGGAAAAGATATTTAGAAGATTTATATAAGGGAGACGATATGGATGAGTTAGAGAACGACCAAGAAGAGGATGTAGAAATAGGGTTCTCAATATTAAGAGAGGAATTTGATAGAGCTATTCGGAATCTTAAATTAAATAAAGCGCCAGGGATAGACGATATTCCCGCAGAATTAATAAAATATGCAAGTCAGAAAACTTTGGACAGATTATATGAACTAATAAATGTAATATATGACACAGGTGAGGTTCCAATAGATTTCGAAAAAAATATTATTATCCCAATCCCAAAAAAGTCAGGAGCTGATAGGTGTGAGAATTTTAGAACGGTTAGTTTAACTTCTCATGCGTCCAAAATACTAACAATAATAATTAAAAATAGAGTAGAAGCTTTGACTGAGAATTATTTAGGCGAAGACCAATATGGTTTTCGTAAAGACAGAGGGACTAGAGAACCGATACTAATGATTAGGGTAATTATCCAAAAAAGGTTACAAAAAATAAAAGACTCATTTCGCGTTTGTAGATTTAGAAAAAGCATTTGATAGGGTTAATTGGATTGTTATGTTCAGGGTTTTGCAAAAAATAGGAATCTCTCATAAAGATAGAAAAATTATTTACAGTCTATATAAAAACCAAAACGTAGTAATTAGATTTGATGAAATAGAAAAGGAAGCTAAGATTAGAAATGGTGTTAGACAGGGTTGCATACTGTCTCCCTTGATTTTTAATGTTTATATTGAGGAAGCTTTAAACTTAGCCAGAGAGAGAAAAGAGATAGGTATTAGTGTACAGGGACAGAAAATAGACATGTTACGTTTTGCAGATGATATAGCCATTATAGCAGAGTCTAGAAAAGAGTTAGGAGAGTTTTTAAATATTTTAGATGAGATACTACGGAGTAACTATAGTATGAGAATTAACTCGGTAAAGACAAAGATTATGACAAGTGAGTTACAGCCTAGTTCTAAACCAAAATTAAAAATAGGTAATACCGAGTTAGAGGAGGTAGATGAATTTTGCTATTTAGGTAGTATAATTACAAAGGATGGACGTAGCAGAAGGGATATAGTAGCTAGAATAGCTCAAGCTAGAAAAATGTTTTTAAAAAAGAAAAACTTACTAATAGCTAATAGTATTAGTTTAGATAATAGAAAAGTTTCTTAAAGTCGTACGTATGGAGCGTTCTACTATACGGTAGTGAGACTTGGACAATTAAAGAAGTAGATAAGAAAAGATAGAAGCTTTTGAAACTTGGTGTTATAGGAGAATGTTAAAGATTAGTTGGACAGATAGAGTAACAAACGAGGAAGTTTATAGAAGGATAGGTGAGGATCCTGTATGTGGAAACAATTGAAGGTCAGGAGAGATAGAATGATAGGGCACCAGTTAAGACATGAGGGACTATTTAGTAAAGTCTTAGATTATAGACTACCAAATAAAAATAGAGTAGGAAGGCCTAGACAAAGCTATATTAGTCAAATTATTAGAGATTTAGGTTGTGAAGGGTATGTAGACCTTTTTAGACTAGCTCAGAATAGAAAAGAATTTAGAGCCGCGTCAAACCGACTTTAAGTAAGTTCGAAAACAAAACAAAAAAAAATAAAAATCAGTTAACTAAATGTCACCAGGACATAACTCACAATTAGTTAGCGGTCTGGCATGTTGGTAGCGTTTCGTTGCTTAAGCCTTACCATAACATATAATTTAATAAACGTCACCATGTCATAACTCACAATTAGGTAGCGGTCTGGCATGTTGGTAGCGATTCGTTGCTTAAGCCTTACCATAACATATAATTTAATAAACGTCACCAGGACACAACTCACAATTAGGTAGCGGTCTGGCATGTTGGTAGCGTTTCGTTGCTTAAGCCTTACCATAACATATAATTTAATAAACGTCACCATGACATAACTCACAATTAGGTAGCGGTCTGGCATGTTGGTAGCGTTTCGTTGCTTAAGCCTTACCATAACATATAATTTAATAAACGTCACCAGGACACAACTCACAATTAGGTAGCGGTCTGGCATGTTGGTAGCGTTTCGTTGCTTAAGCCTTACCATAACATATAATTTAATAAACGTCACCATGTCATAACTCACAATTAGGTAGCGGTCTGGCATGTTGGTAGCGATTCGTTGCTTAAGCCTTACCATAACATATAATTTAATAAACGTCACCAGGACACAACTCACAATTAGGTAGCGGTCTGGCATGTTGGTAGCGTTTCGTTGCTTAAGCCTTACCATAACATATAATTTAATAAACGTCACCATGACATAACTCACAATTAGGTAGCGGTCTGGCATGTTGGTAGCGTTTCGTTGCTTAAGCCTTACCATAACATATAATTTAATAAACGTCACCAGGACACAACTCACAATTAGGTAGCGGTCTGGCATGTTGGCAGCGATTCGTTGCTTAAGTCTTACCATAACATATTATTTAACACTTTTCATTTTTGAAGCGGATAACCAGGTTATATTTCATTTCCTTATAAATGGTAATCATGTAAACATGTTAGAGTTCTTTAACAACCATCAGGTTGCTAATATCTATGTAGATTCAGCTGGATAGGAAAAAGATAGAAGGATTTAGGAAGATCTAGACCAAACTGTATTAGTCAAATTATTAGAAATTTAGGTTGTGAAGGGTATGTAGAGTTTTTTTAGATTAGCACAGATTAGAAAAGAAGTTAGAGCTGCGTCAAACCGACCTTAAGTAAGGTCGAAAACAAAATGATGATGATGGATTCAGTTTCTTCGAGAATATGTTCCAGTGAATCCTTAATTAAATGATTAGTTGCTCCACTGTCTACAACAAAAATCCCCTTTTCAACATTTTCTCTAGCCACAAGAATTTCTGAATCTATAGAATCATTAGTCACAAATGCAAATCCATGAACCCACAATTGAACCGCTTAATTCTCATTATGTATGGATCAAGGATTTAAGTCGATTCGTGTCTTCTCAACTTAATTCTGATCATGCTAAGAAACATTTTTGTGATCGTTGTTTCCACTACTTCACTACAGAGGAAAAATTAATAAAGCATATCGATGATTGTAAAATGAAACAATTGGGTGTACCTCGGTTGCATACAGAAGAAAATAAAATCCTCCGTTTTACAAATTTTAGAAACAAGGTTAAAGTTCCATTCGTTATATATGCAGATTTAGAGTGTCTTTTGAAGCCCACGGGGATGCTCAAAAATATCAAGAACATATACCGTGTAGTGGAAGGTATTATGGTAAATATGAGTACGATGACTCGTTATCGCTTTATCGGTCATATCGGGGTGAAGACTGCATAAATTGTTTTTCAAAGGAACTACAACAGTTTGCAGAAGATGTTGAAACCGTTTTCGTGTCCATATGATATGACGCCGTTAACATTGCAACAGGAAGTTGCTTTCATAGCCGTAACGCACTGTTATATCTGTGATAAACCATTTAGTGTCGGAGACATAAAGGTTCGTGATCATGATCATTGTGCGGTCTTTTTTTATTTTTTATTAAATTTAATTTGAAGACAACCCGCTGCCTGTATCCTATTAATGTAGACATTGGAAATACGCATCCTGAATATAACATCCCTTTATCACGAAGGTTAGGTGTAATCAGTTTTTAACAGGTAGAAACTTGTTTCGTTCTCCCTGCACCCCTAAATACAGTGTAAGAACAATAGTCGTCGTTATTCGTTCGAAGCGTTAAGACGTTATTTAGAGCAACATACAATTCGGTGTGTTTTAGAAGCTCTTTTTATGGTTCGTTATATGAAAGATTAATTATTGTGTAGTAATTGGAACAAAGGGTTGTGGTTACACAAGTGTTATGGCCATAACAATGCGAACTGTGATAATAAACTTGTAGTTCAATGGATATTTCGTCTCGTCTTGCAGAGAAAGCACTACCACATCATTAAAATACAGTCCACTAATTCGTCGTGCTATCAATCGTTGGACCAGTAAAATTCGTCTTTCGATAGTATCTCAAGGTATGTAAATTGCTATATTCTAGCTACAACCTCATAGGTACGTTCAATCATATTATGCCGTCTGACAACTATAGAGGACCAGCACATTCAGGTTGTAATATAAATCATTAGGACTCTCGAACAATCCCCATCGTTTAAGCGGATATGATAGTCATTTTATCATCAAAGATATTGCTATTAATCTAGAAGGCCGTGTAGATGTGCTACCGGTAACGAAAGAAAAATACATATCATTCACTAAATTTATTCCAGAAAACCTAGTCAATTTTCGATTCATTATAATTTCCGCTTCATGAGCTCCTCCTTAGACACACTTGCTTCATATCCGACTGAATATCCACTGTTAAAAAGCCGATTCTCACATTTAAACGATGAACAGTTTCTATTATTGACTCGAAAAGGTGTATACCCTGATTTCACTGATTCTTTTGCAAAGTTTAACAATATCTGTTTACCTAGCCAACAGCAATTTTATAATACATTAGAAGATAAGATAATCTCTAATAAACAGTATTCGCATGCTCAAAGAGCATGGATAACATTTAATATTCAAAACTTGGATCAATCTTTGGATTTATATTTAGAAACTGACGTATTGTTATTGGCTGAAGTTTTTGAACAATTCCGTTCAAGTTGTCATTCCACTTATGGACTTGATCCTGCCCACTACTATACACTGCCTGGATATACTTGGGACGCGATGATGAAACATACAGACCAAGAACTGGAACTACTAACTGATATTGACCAACTCTTGTTCATTGAGAAGGGTATACGAGGAGGTCTTAGTCAAGTGTGTTCGTGTTCGGAACAACGTGCTTCTGCTAACAATAAATATCTACCCACTTATGATTCATCGAAACCCGATGAATATCTAATGTATGTCGATATAAACAACCAGTATGAGTGGGCTATGAGTCGACCGCTTCCGTATGGTGACTTTGAATAGGCGCCCACTGATCTCGATGTTGGTTTAATTTCGGATGATGCTCCAGAAGGTTATATTTTAGAGGTTGATTTAAAGTATACTGAACATATTCATGACCTACATAAAGATATTCCTTTTTGTCCAGAGCACATTAACCCGAAAACTGGAGAACCATCTGTGGAGAGAGCTCAAAATACTAAATTAATGGCTACGTTGAATTCTAAATGTAAATACGTGATCCACTATAGGAATTTGAAGCAGGGGTTAAATGGACTCGAATTAGAAACCATTCATAGAGTTCTTAAATTTAAGCAGAGTTGTTAGTTAAAGTCCTACATAGACCTGAACACTGAGCTTCGGAAACGTGCAAAGAATGAATTCGAAAAAATTTTGTTCAAATTAATGAACAATGCTGTTTTCGGTAAAACAATGGAGAACAAGCAAAAGCATTGTAATGTTAAGCTTGTTCAAAATTGGGATAGTAGGTATGGTGCCGAAGCTCGTATATCCAATCCTCTGTTCAAAAATCTAACGGTATTTGATGAAAATCTTGTACAGGTTGAATTACACAAATCAGAAATCTATTTTAATAAACCGATATATGTGGGCATGTGTCTTGGATGTGTCCAAGCTCACGATCTATAACTTCCATTATAAATATATGAGTGCCAGATTTGGAAACGATTGTTGTGCTTTATATACTGATACCGATAGCCTTATCTATAAAATAATAAACCGTGATCCCTAAGAGGTTATGAGGCGAGACTGTCACAAATATTTTGATACTTCAGACTATCCACTATGAAATTCCTCTAGTAAACAAAAAGTATTGGGAATGATGAAAGATGAGAACAATGGACGAATTATGACCAACTTTATCGGACTGAGATCCAAAATGTATGCGACGAAGGTTTTCAAAACATCGGAAGAGGAGGAAGCTGAGCGCTTGCGTATACAAGAAGATACTTCTATGCCGTCAACAACTCTCTCTAATTTCAGTGCAACTAAAAAAGTTAAGGGAATTAAAAAGTCTGTCATAAAAAACCACATTACATTTGAGGACTTTGCTCGTTGTGTAGATGAGCATAAAAAAATTCATTTCACTAAATTTGATACACTCATCTGAACATCATGTTCATACAATCATTCAGAATAAAATAGCATTAAGTTCACTTGACGATAAAAGATATTTGATTCCGGGATCATAGAAGATATTACCCATTGGTCATTATTCCATAAACAAAATGGAAATTGAGGAAGTAGTTTAAATTATATTGAATTATTCTAATTTATGCATGTAGAATGTAAGTGTAAATATGTTCATCTAGTAAATAAGCGTAAATATATATAAATAAAATGTTAATTTATATCTAATAAATGTAAAGTTATGTATTATATATTAATTGAATTGGTACCTCCAATCCTATTGTAAATGTACTGTTATTTGTTAATGTAGTATTTGGGTATGTTACTCTAACGAATGTTAACTTAGATATAAGCAATCGATATGTGTGTAATATATGTTAAGTCAGATAAACCGATACCCATATAAGCAATAATAAAAATATGTATATAAAATCAATGTATGTAAGTGCAATGTGTAATAAAGCATTTTAATGATTCCTCATTTTTATTTAAGTGGGGTGGGTGAGGCAGAGCATGGAGGGGTAGATTGTGGATCGGACCGCCCCAGAATTCCTATATAAAATGGTTAAGCAAAGGTCTCATAAACCTTGAATGTAGGATCGCTCGGGGTGAATGACTTTTGTATCTGGCAAAAATGGTCTTTTTAAACCTTAGAATTTCCCATGTTAAATCCCATAAGAAAACCGGTTTTTTGTGCTCGTAACTACTAATATTCCTTATTTATCAACTAAAGAATATTTCAGACTGTCCATTTTTATCCCCTATTTGGATTCACTGTTAACCTCACTGTCATCTCGATTTTCCGAAGATTCATCACTAGCTTTTTCATTGTCCTTACTACACCTAGTTAATATTAACATAAAATTAATTATAGATCGGAAAACTGTACAAACTTTGGAAACCACATATAAGTTGGATAATTTTTATGCAGAATATGATTTTTCGGTCAAAATCTAAAGAGATCGAACAGTTGATGATATCTCAGACTCCTCTACATTAACCTAAGAAGAATGTGAATTCTTTCCATCAATATTTAAGGCCATCATCATCATCATTAGGTCTTCAGTCCTGGAACTGGTTAGACTCGTACCCTTATTGTTTCCTATTTCTAACTAACCTACAAATTTTCCTAAAATTTGCACAGTCTGCCTCTATCACTATCTGATCTCGGTCTACATCTGCCTCATTTTTCCTATCTTTGCTTGTAATATATTCCCATACTATTTCCCAAAAAGGACTTAGAACGTACTCTGCCCTTTTATTTCTTTTTTTTTCCACAAATATCCTTTTTCCGCTATTATTTCTATAACCTATTTGTTATTAACTTTGTCTGGCCATGCTGCCACTTTCATACATCTGAAGCACAGAATTTCAAAAAGCTGCCACCATTTTTCTATCTGCTTTGCAAACTGCCCGTATTTCATAGGCATACTGTGCTGTGCTCCACACATATGCTTTCAACAATTTTCTTCTTGTTCTATGTTTGTTGTCTTTCCTCATAGATGCTGTTCTTTCTTGTTAGATGCAGTTCGGTCACCTTCTATTCTTTTACAATTATATAAGCTTTTTCAACATTGGGTTGTTATGGGGGGGGGGGAAGTAGCCTGTGGATGCCAAGTTCCCCCAGCACTTAAACATTTACCAATTTAATATTTTTTCAATATATCCTTTCGCACAGTCAACCTTAGTTGCAGATATTTCACAACCAACACCTGTAGTTCTTTATAATAATCATCAGATTTATCTGCGCTTATTTTTTCGTCTCAAAACTGGTTGGATACGTACCTGCACTTATTTCTATTCTGAGCTAGCCTACACAGTTCCCTGAATTTCTCACACAGCATGTATACAGATCGGTTCCCTTTCTATTGGTTTCTAATTTTATGCCCCATTTCATCGAGATTTAGTGAAGGGGGTTAAACAGCCTGTGGCTGCCAAGATCCCTTAACACTTAGACATTTGCCGAAATAATAGTTTTCCAGTAATTCCTTTCACACAATTAACATTATTTGAGAATATTGCCTAACCAATTCTTGTAGTTGCTTATAATAATCATCATGTTTAACTACAGTTACTTTCTTTGTCATTAATTTATCCATCTTGGGATTGGTTGGATGCGTACCTCCATTGCTTTCTATTCTGAGCTAGCCTACACATCCTCTGAAACTCCTACAGCCTACATTTTTTACTATCTGTGTGCAGTAGTCTAACCTAGGTCTACCTCTTCTTCTCTTTTTTCCTATCTCTGCTTTTAATATATTCCGCACTATGCCCTCATGCCGTAGTATGTGACCAATCATCCTATCTCTCCTATATTTTACCGTTTTCCACATATTTCTTTCTTCCTCTACCATTTTTAGTGCCTCTTCGTTCTTAACTTTGTCTGTCCATGAAATCTTCGTCATACGTCTGTAGCACCACATTTCAAAGGCTTCTATCTTTTTCTTGTCCGCTTCTCTTACTGTCCAGGCTTCACAGCCGTACAGCGGTGTGATCCACACATATGTTTTAACCAATCTTTTCCTTGTTTCTATGTTTGTTGTCTTTGAACACAGTAGTTGGTTTTTATTGTTAACTGTAGCACGGCCTTGTGCTAATCTTTATATTTATATCTTTTGTGCTTTTCCCATTCTACGTTATTTGGCTTCCTAAGTAGCAGAAATCCTTAACCTCTTGTAAGTTCGTGGTACATACTTGTATTCTTGTTTTTGATTTATTTTCCTCTCCTTTGCATACTATTACTTTAGTTTTAGTGTTGTAGTGTTGTTAATTTTCATACCGTATCCTTCTGTTGGAACCGTTTCCATTTCATTAACAGCAGCTTCTAAATCTTCCTTGCTAGACGCTAATACGGCTATATCATCTGCAAATCTAAGCATATCAAAATTTTGTCCCTGCATAGTAATTCCAAATGTCTTTCTGTATTTGACAGTATTCATTGCCTCTTCATGTACAAGTTAAAAATTAATAGGGATAAGGCACATTGCTGTCTCACCCCTTTCCTAATGTTTACTTCTCTACGTTCCTGCTCTAATTCTATTACTGCTGTTCGCTCTTTGTATAAGCTATGTACTATTCATCTATCCCTATCACTCATTCCAATCGTTTTGAGTATTTCGAACATTTTTTTTCCATTTCACATTGTCGAATGCTTTTTCCAGATCTACAAACCCTATATACACGCTTTTCCCCTTTTCTATTGCTTTCTCTATTCCTACTTTCAGAGCTAAAATAGCCTCACGTGTTCCCTTGTTTCGCCTAAACCTAAATTGGTCTTCTCCTAGTATTTCTTCAGCCTGTTTTCCATTCGTCTTTGTACAATTTTAGTTATTATTTTTGACGCGTGTGCTGTCAAGCTTATTGTTCGAAAATTTTCACATCTATCCGCGCCTGTTTTTTTTGGTATAGTTACTATGATGTTTTGTCTGAAATCTTTGGGTATCTCGCCTGTCTCATACATATTGCTCACAAGTTGGAAGAAACGTTCTGTTACTGCTTGTCCAGCGGCTTTTGGAGTTTCTGCATGCACCTTATCTGTACCCAGAGCCTTACCATTTTTCAGACCCTTTAATGATAATTCAAACTCATCTCTAAGTATAGGATATCCCAAGCCATCATTTTCAATGTCTGATTCCTGTTCAATTGCAGTTAGTTCCTCTCCTGCATATAAATTCCCTATATATTCTTGCTATCTACCCACTTTCTCTACATTTTCTATAATGACGTTTCCTCCCACGTCCCTTATATTTTTGCTATACGGTTTAATATCCCTAAAATTTATTCTAATTAGTTTGTATGCTTCATCTGTCTTTCCTACTTCTATCTTAGTTTGTAGCTCTTTGCACTTTTCATCAATCCAGTGTTCATTAGCTTTCCTGCATTTGCGAATAATTTCCCATTTTATGGCTTTGTATCTCTGTTTGCCTGTTTCGTCTGATTTATTTTTGTATTTTGTTGTATTCTGTTTCTACTTCTTTAATATCAAACATTTTCCCGATATCTTTGAGCAATTCATTTGAATTTTTTTCGAATCTTTCTTGAATATCTTAATTTTTTAATTTCTCTAAGTCCAAGTGCCTTTTTTCATTTCTTTTTTTCAAATTTTTAAATTTAGGTGCGGCCTTCATAATTACGATGTTGTGGTTAGTGTCTATATCTGGTTCTGGGTAGCTTTACTTGATTCCTAAACCGTTGTCTAACAAGAATGTAATCTATTTCATATCTTCCTATATCTCCTGGCATCTTCCACGTATATCGTCTTCTAGCATGATGTTGAAATAATGTGTTTGTGATGATTAAATTGTTCTTGTTGCAAAATTCTACCAGTCTATTTCCCCTGTCGTTTCTCGTGCCTAAACCAAATAAACCTACTACCGCTCCTTCCCTACCTTCACCTACCACTGCATTAAAATCCCCCGTAATTATTAGATTCTCGTGTCCTTTTACGTATCATAATATGTCTTCGATATATTTGTAGATCGCTTCTACCTCTTCGTCACTGTTGCTAGAGGTGGGCATGTATACCTGTATTATTACTGTGTTTACCGGTTTAGATTCTAATCTAACCATCAGTACTCTTTTGTTCTTTTGCAAGTAATTTTCTACACAGTATCCTATCTTTTTCCGCATAATTATCCCCACGCCCAAATTTTCTTCCTTTCCACCTGTATGAATTATCCTGAAGTCTCCACTCCAAAACTCTCCCACCTCTGGCCACCGGACTTCGCTGATCCCTACTATGTCTTGTGATAACCTATTCATTTCGATTTTTAGGTTCTCTAGCTTACCTACCTGCTTCATACTTCTAACATACCACGCTCCGACTCGCAAAATGTTACCGACTCTTACTCTTAACATTCCGATCGCACCCTTCGAAGTAGTCCCCTCCCGAGCATCCAAATAGGGGGCTATGTTAACTCCAAAGTCTTTTACCCCAGAGAATGACATCATTTTATTATAATTAAGGTACGCTGTGTACTTGGGATGTAATGTGGTGATTTTCCGTTGCCTTCCACCTCGCGGTAGTGTATTTTAGACTGTCATACCGACCCCTATGGTCTCTGCCAATCTAAGTACCAAAAGAGCCGCTGCCCTCTTTCGGGGACCTGTCTTAGTCTGGTTCTTCACTAAGGACCCTACTACTTTGGTTGGACCTGTAGTTTAGCTCTTTAGCTCATTAGAACACGCAAGCCATTTCATCTGTGCTAGTAATCTAGAACTTCGGTAAGGTGCAGGTCCATTCGAAATGGTTTTTAAGGCCATTAAAATATTCTTAACTATGCTCCCAACAACATGCACAGTAGAAAGATCATTTAGTACTTTAAGAAGGGTAAAAACATGGCTAAGAACTACTAAGACGGAAGAAAGACTTTCAGGAATTTGCATGCGAAGTGTACACCAAAAAGGATTGCTGAAAATCAGCAAAAGATAATAGCAGACACTATTAACATATTTGGTTCAGACCGAAGAAGATTAGTACTACCCACCATCTGTTTGTTTCATATCTACTTTGTCGTAATAGTACCTTAGACTATTATTTTATTTATGTTTTGAAATAGTTGTGACTTTTATAATAAAGAAATTGGGATCTTTAAGTGGTGCTATGTTTTAAGTACCTATATTGTGTCTGAGCTTTGTTTATCAAAATAAAAAATAATTTTGTGTTTCTTGCCCCCCCCCTCTGATACTTTTCCTGGCGACGCCTCTGTATGACTTTTTACACGCGTTAACATAAAGAATTTTGCCTAATTTACTATTTATGACATCATGGCCTTGATTCAACGAGTCGGGTATAAGATTTGACTAGTTGTAAAAGACATTACCCTTATCTTTAAACGATAAATTAAAACAACCAACTTGTCAATATTAATTTAACTCCATTATTATCTACCAACTTTTATTTAAAAAATTTATAACTTTCCACTGATGTACCGTAACCGTAAAATTTAATTTAATTATTTAGCGATTGTTCAAATGTTCTCATACTGAATTTAAATCTTCTTCCAAATTTAACCAATAAACAACCAACAGCTAAACGTAAGTCCGAATTAAATTTCCTTTCTAAAAAATTGTTGACGCTTGTTACGGTATTCCGTGCAAACACAAAAGAAAACGTAAAAGTAAGTAAAGAAACCGTTTACGCCGAATACCGCAACAGAACGGAGATAGAATGGTAGAATTTGGGCTAGCTCAAAAACGTCGGAGAGGAGCGTGGGTGAAATAGAAAGAACACATTGGAAACCTCTGGAAAACCATATTGTTAACATACAATCTCGAAAGACTATTAACAAAACAATAAAACAAATAAGTTGCGTAATCGTTTGATACGTGATGATGGTAAACAAAGAGTTATAACATATAAAAATTGGTAAGCAAAATAAATATAACATTATTGCCTTTTCAGTTATTTGGGGATTTTGTTTAACGAGAATTTCCAATAAGCGAAGAGAGCCCACGGCAAGTTCTGATGGATAATGGCTCAAAGTTGTGGAAATCTCAAAGGCAAAGCGGCTAGTCGAACTATATGCTCTGGGTGGAACATGAGCTGTGGGTCGGGGTTGAATTGCGACCACAAATATAAAGAATAAGGCGCCACCGTATTTTTCTATACAGAGAAGACCTTACTCAAGTCCCTTGTACAAGGCTAATGCGGAAACCTTTATGCTATAACCGCTATACAATTTATTAAAGACCACATAATCCCTAAAGTTTCTTACCTTATGGCTCGACCTTGACCTTAGTAATCCTCTGCAACACCTGCGAACAGATTAAACAAAGAAAAGCACTGTTTGTACATTCATACTCAAAAAATTTTAAATTCAATTGGAATCATCTTTCATTCATCCTAAATAAAAAGAATAGTCTTTTGTTCGAAAATAAAAATCTATTCCTCTAGTATTCAATTATGTGTTTTTATACAAAATATCTTTCTTTCTTTATATCATGATTAATTTAATTTGTGAAAAATTATTTACAAAGGCACTGGATAAAATCAGTACCAATCACATTATAAATGTGGTTTTATTTAACAAATTGACAAAGCATAAAGTTGCTTTCTAAATTGTTGCTTATTGATAACAAAAATGTTAATTAGGGTAGATCTACCTTAACCTTACAATGGATAATTCCAAATAAGTATGAATGAAATATCAAACATAGAAATTTAATTTTTAAGTTCTCATAAATATAAGAATTCACTTTCTCTAACACGTAATGACATCTTCTGTTGTTTCATTGAATTAATAAAAGAATGAGGTAAGTAAAAGTTACAGATTCCTATTGCTTAATATTGAAAAATATAATTGTGGTCTGTCCTTGACCTATTTAGAAGTTTACACAAATTGATTAAACAAAAATTTATCTCGTTACTACGTCCATAGTTCAACTAACATACGAAAACAATTTTTCTACATACCAGAACTCCGTCTGTCTGAAAAATACCATAAAGAAATCTTACGTCAGCATTGAAATACGGAAATCTCCAATCTCGAACAAATAATTGTACTGCATACTGAAAATCACATTACTCGGCCTCCATTTTGAGTAATTAAATTCCGCCAGGACCACACCATGAACAAAGCGTAAAAACCATATTTCTTCTTGCTTTTAATCAAAAATAACGTAAACCAGTCTCCTGATTACCAATCTGCATGTTAATTTAAAGTTGCTTTATATGTACATTAAACCACGAAAACCATCAAATGATGCATGATAATTTAACTTGAATACTATCTGTATAATTTCCTGTTATATATAAATAAAGTTGCTTTATGTAATTTAAATTGAATACCATATATAAATAAATTGCATGTTACCACGGCCTTTCAACCAAAAAATCTTTCGTCATCTGCGGGCTGTTCCAACAAATGGACTATCAAAAATGCCTCTCGGAGATGACATACTCCTAACAGAACTTAATCCGTACGTGCTTCCAACACGAAAAACAGCAAAAAACCATTGTTTCTAAGAACAATCGACCTGCTTTCACCACAGCTGTGTTAGAAGTGTCGTCAAGCGAGTTGCTGCCCGGTAACAACGTTACTTCGTAATTTCTTAATAGATGGAGCTCTAGGAATGATACTTAATAGAAGCTTTTTATTTTGTCACCGTGGAAATTAAATTTTAATTTGAACTGAATGCTAATGCTTTATTGGGCAATAGGTAATATTTAATCAATCGATTGAATAGCATTATTATGCATTATATTATTTATTATTAAATAAAGGGATTAATTATACGAACATATCTAGGTAGAAAATAAAATTGCTACAACATCTTATAAGCTAAATACTTACTTAATGGTTCATCTTAAATACATACTAAAGAAAATAAGACATAAACTATACAGTACTTCAGGAAGAGAAATATACATAAGTTATCTATATATGCTGCTTTGTGAAGTGCACTTCCTCAAGAAATAGTATAACCTTAAAATTAGACACCCTAACTTAAATTAATCAAATATTAATCTACTTTTAAATTGATGCGTAAGTTCTTTTCGTTAATGTTTATACAGAAAGACAAAAGAAACAGTAAAACGGACTAACACAAACTTTGAATAATTAAATTTTAATTTGAAGGATGATTATTATATCGTCGCTCGTGCATTGTGATGTGTTGGTAATTTAATGGATAATCATGAGTAGCAACAAATAAAATGTCTATACACCACAGCAGCATAGAAGAGTTGCGAAAATAGAAAACTGTACCTTGAACTAGTTGGCTTCGTATCATGTTGTGGATGGAAAAATGCGACTGCATTTCTTTATTGGCTGCCTGCTGGAACCACCAACTTCACTTATACTAAGAAAGCACTTTTAGTAGCGCGACTTTACAACATATATCTTCGGTAAGAGGATGTTGTATTCAATCTTCTCTTTCAAAGCACGGTCTCTATTTTATAAGGCCAGAATCATGTATGGGGGTAGGGTATTTGGCTTTCAAAGATATCGCCGAAGAACCAAGTGTGCAGGATTTTCAGACAACAGCTGCCGAAATACAAACTGTAACAGCTTGCTAACAAGCAGATAACGCAATTATCAAAGGGTTTTAGACTAAGCAGAACAATCTTATTACTTTGTAACATCTTAACAGCTGCAGAATACCAGATAGCAAGTCCATTGTAAGCAGATGTAGGCAGGTGGTAAGTGGTCTTATCTTTTAGAAGAAAGCTGTACATTTACATGCAGCATTTAATTAAAATGTAATCACTGCAGGTGCTGGAAAACATTGCAACTACGTTGTAACGTAGTGTTTCCTAAGCAGCTGTTAGATTTTATAAGACAAATTTTTGTATAAAGTAATTGCTTGAGAAATTTTATAAAATAATACTAATCTAAATGGCGGGAAATCAAGCTTGTTGAAAAATTTTTGGGCGTTTTAAAAATGATTGCAGAAAAAATTGTTTGCAGGGTTTTGAATGTAACAAGCTCAACGCAAGACGTGATTTTAGGCGTTCGTTGGATGCAAGTGCATTGTATGTAAATGAACTTTTCTTAGTATGTGTTCGTATATGTTTTCCAGACTTTTTTTCACACAAACTAATTACGTAAAGAGCAAGCACATAGGATTTTTAGATTATTTTTTCCGATGCGGAATAATCACATATTTCAAACAAATGAGCGTTCATCAATATGGGACAACACATGTTTCTGTAAAAGACTTTTGCGTATCCCACTATAATCACAATCAATGCATGCGAATGGACGTTTGTTAGAGTGCGACTTTATATGTGCTTGTAAATTACCTTTCATTGATGTCGCATAATTACACAAATTGCATGTGAATGGACGTTCGTTAAAATGTGACTTAATATGTATTTGTAAACTCACTTTATGCGATGCGGCATAATTACATAAATTACATGTGAATGGACGTTCGTTACTATGCGTCTTCATATGTATTTGTAAATTACCTTTTATTGACGCGGCATAATTACACAAATTGCATACGAATGGACGTTCGTTAATGTGCAACTTCATATGTATTCGTAAACTATCTTTCCTTGATGCGGTATAATTACATAAATTGCAGGCGAATGGACGTTCGTTAGTGTGCGTCTTTATATGTTTTTCTAAACTACCTTTCTGTGATGCGGCATAATTACACAAAGTGCATGTGAATGGACGTTCGTTAAAGTGTGACTTCATATGTATTTGTAAACTCACTTTATGCGATGCGGCATAATTACATAAGTTGCATGTGAATGGACGTTCGTTACTATGCGTCTTCATATGAATTTGTAAATTACCTTTTATTGACGTGGCATAATTACACAAATTGCACACGAATGGACGTTCCTTAGTGTGCGACTTCATATGTACTCGTAAACTATCTTTCCTTGGTGCGGTATAATTACATAAATTGCAGGCGAATGGACGTTCGTTAGTGTGCGTCTTTATATGTTTTTCTAAACTAACTTTCTGTGATGCGGCATAATTACATAAATTGCATGTGAATGGGCGTTCATTAGTGTGCCACGTCATATGTCTTTGTAAATTATCTTTCCTTGATGCGGTATAATTACATAAATTGCATACGAATGGACGTTCGTGAGTGTGCGACTTTATATGCATTTCTAACCTACTTTTATGTAATGCGGCAAAATTACATAAATTGCATGTTAATGGACGTTCGTTACTATGCGTCTTCATATGTATTTGTAAATTATTTTTTATTGACGCGGCATAATTACACAAATTGCATACGAATGGACGTTCCTTAGTGTGCGACTTCATATGTATTCGTAAACTATCTTTCCTTGATGCGGTATAATTACATGAATTGCAGGCGAATGGACGTTCGTTAGTGTGCGTCTTTATATGTTTTTTTAAACTAACTTTCTGTGATGCGGCATAATTACACAAAGTGCATGTGAATGGACGTTCGTTAAAGTGTGACTTCATATGTATTTGTAAACTCACTTTATGCGATGCGGCATAATTACATAAGTTGCATGTGAATGGACGTTCGTTACTATGCGTCTTCATATGAATTTGTAAATTACCTTTTATTGACGTGGCATAATTACACAAATTGCACACGAATGGACGTTCCTTAGTGTGCGACTTCATATGTACTCGTAAACTATCTTTCCTTGGTGCGGTATAATTACATAAATTGCAGGCGAATGGACGTTCGTTAGTGTGCGTCTTTATATGTTTTTCTAAACTAACTTTCTGTGATGCGGCATAATTACATAAATTGCATGTGAATGGGCGTTCATTAGTGTGCCACGTCATATGTCTTTGTAAATTATCTTTCCTTGATGCGGTATAATTACATAAATTGCATACGAATGGACGTTCGTGAGTGTGCGACTTTATATGCATTTCTAACCTACTTTTATGTAATGCGGCAAAATTACATAAATTGCATGTTAATGGACGTTCGTTACTATGCGTCTTCATATGTATTTGTAAATTATTTTTTATTGACGCGGCATAATTACACAAATTGCACACGAATGGACGTTCCTTAGTGTGCGACTTCATATGTACTCGTAAACTATCTTTCCTTGGTGCGGTATAATTACATAAATTGCAGGCGAATGGACGTTCGTTAGTGTGCGTCTTTATATGTTTTTCTAAACTAACTTTCTGTGATGCGGCATAATTACATAAATTGCATGTGAATGGGCGTTCATTAGTGTGCCACGTCATATGTCTTTGTAAATTATCTTTCCTTGATGCGGTATAATTACATAAATTGCATACGAATGGACGTTCGTGAGTGTGCGACTTTATATGCATTTCTAACCTACTTTTATGTAATGCGGCAAAATTACATAAATTGCATGTTAATGGACGTTCGTTACTATGCGTCTTCATATGTATTTGTAAATTATTTTTTATTGACGCGGCATAATTACACAAATTGCACACGAATGGACGTTCCTTAGTGTGCGACTTCATATGTACTCGTAAACTATCTTTCCTTGGTGCGGTATAATTACATAAATTGCAGGCAAATGGACGTTCGTTAGTGTGCGTCTTTATATGTTTTTCTAAACTAACTTTCTGTGATGCGGCATAATTACATAAATTGCATGTGAATGGGCGTTCATTAGTGTGCCACGTCATATGTCTTTGTAAATTATCTTTCCTTGATGCGGTATAATTACATAAATTGCATACGAATGGACGTTCGTGAGTGTGCGACTTTATATGCATTTCTAACCTACTTTTATGTAATGCGGCAAAATTACATAAATTGCATGTTAATGGACGTTCGTTACTATGCGTCTTCATATGTATTTGTAAATTATTTTTTATTGACGCGGCATAATTACACAAATTGCACACGAATGGACGTTCCTTAGTGTGCGACTTCATATGTACTCGTAAACTATCTTTCCTTGGTGCGGTATAATTACATAAATTGCAGGCGAATGGACGTTCGTTAGTGTGCGTCTTTATATGTTTTCTAAACTAACTTTCTGTGATGCGGCATAATTACATAAATTGCATGTGAATGGGCGTTCATTAGTGTGCCACGTCATATGTCTTTGTAAATTATCTTTCCTTGATGCGGTATAATTACATAAATTGCATACGAATGGACGTTCGTGAGTGTGCGACTTTATATGCATTTCTAACCTACTTTTATGTAATGCGGCAAAATTACATAAATTGCATGTTAATGGACGTTCGTTACTATGCGTCTTCATATGTATTTGTAAATTATTTTTTATTGACGCGGCATAATTACACAAATTGCACACGAATGGACGTTCCTTAGTGTGCGACTTCATATGTACTCGTAAACTATCTTTCCTTGGTGCGGTATAATTACATAAATTGCAGGCGAATGGACGTTCGTTAGTGTGCGTCTTTATATGTTTTCTAAACTAACTTTCTGTGATGCGGCATAATTACATAAATTGCATGTGAATGGGCGTTCATTAGTGTGCCACGTCATATGTCTTTGTAAATTATCTTTCCTTGATGCGGTATAATTACATAAATTGCATACGAATGGACGTTCGTGAGTGTGCGACTTTATATGCATTTCTAACCTACTTTTATGTAATGCGGCAAAATTACATAAATTGCATGTTAATGGACGTTCGTTACTATGCGTCTTCATATGTATTTGTAAATTATTTTTTATTGACGCGGCATAATTACACAAATTGCACACGAATGGACGTTCCTTAGTGTGCGACTTCATATGTACTCGTAAACTATCTTTCCTTGGTGCGGTATAATTACATAAATTGCAGGCGAATGGACGTTCGTTAGTGTGCGTCTTTATATGTTTTTCTAAACTAACTTTCTGTGATGCGGCATAATTACATAAATTGCATGTGAATGGGCGTTCATTAGTGTGCCACGTCATATGTCTTTGTAAATTATCTTTCCTTGATGCGGTATAATTACATAAATTGCATACGAATGGACGTTCGTGAGTGTGCGACTTTATATGCATTTCTAACCTACTTTTATGTAATGCGGCAAAATTACATAAATTGCATGTTAATGGACGTTCGTTACTATGCGTCTTCATATGTATTTGTAAATTATTTTTTATTGACGCGGCATAATTACACAAATTGCAATCGAATGGACGTTCCTTAGTGTGCGACTTCATATGTACTTCGTAAACTATCTTTCCTTGATGCGGTATAATTACATAAATTGCAGGCGAATGGACGTTCGTTAGTGTGCGTCTTTATATGTTTTTAAACTAACTTTCTGTGATGCGGCATAATTACATAAATTGCATGTGAATGGGCGTTCATTAGTGTGCCACGTCATATGTCTTTGTAAATTATCTTTCCTTGATGCGGTATAATTACATAAATTGCATACGAATGGACGTTCGTGAGTGTGCGACTTTATATGCATTTTAACCTACTTTTATGTAATGCGGCAAAATTACATAAATTGCATGTAAATGGACGTTCGTTACTATGCGCTTCATATGTATTTGTAAATTACTTTTACTTGAGCGGCATAATTACACAAATTGCAATGCGAATGGACGTTCCTTAGTGTCGACTTCATATGTACTTCGTATAACTATCTTTCCTTGGTGCGGTATAATTACATAAATTGCACAAGGACGTTCGTTAGTGTGCGTCTTTATATGTTTTCTAAACTAACTTTCTGTGATGACAGGCATAATTACACAAACTGCATGGGAATGGACGTTCGTAAGTGTGCGACATCATATGTATTTTTAAATTGCCTTTATGTAATGCAGCATAATTATATAAATTGCATGCGAATGGACGTTCGTTAGTATGTGACTGTATATGAGTTTTTAAAGAACTTTCCGTGATGCGGTATAATCACACAAATTGCATGTAAAGGGAAGTTCGTTAGTATGCTGCATCATATGTCTTTGAAAATAACTTTTCAGTGATGCGGCTAAGTACATAAATTGCATATAAATGTCCGTTAGGTAGTATACAATTGCTATGTTAAAGTGCTTTTCTGAGATTCCGTATAATCACACAAATTACATGTACCTGCACAAGTAAATATAAAGTACTTTTGTGATGCGGTATAATCACAAAAATTGCATACAAGTGTATGTTCGTCAAAGTGATAGCGCATATGAATTCATAACTTGCTCTTACAACATGCAGAATGTGCACATAAAAAGCATGCGAATGGCTGTTCATTAGTATGTGAGCGCATACAAAATTTAGTGGAACCTTTATAGAGGGAACAATAATTACATAAATTATTTGATAACAAACATTCCTTAGCATGTGACCGTGCTATGTATTGTTAAGTTACTTTTCTGTTGTACAAATAACATTTTAACGAACAGTGTTTGCGGGTGAGAATGCACTCTTCTTAATAGGTTAATTATTGTAAATGTACAATAAACACATAAATTCCTGTCTATACAAATAACGTATTTCTATAATACTCTACTTTTGGAGGCAAGTTGGTTCAATGTTTATAAAAGTATTTCCTCTTAATATCAGACATCTCTTACTAAACAATAAAATCTACTAGGCACTTTTAACTTCAATATTAGCTATCGATCGTGTCATTCACAAGAGCTTGTTAAGAGCCGAATACAAAGGATTAATTTGCCTTAATTTGAAATACTTTTTCCGTAATTATGTAGATGTTAATTTATCTTAGCATGTTCTTAACGTACTTAAAACTTTAACAATATCTAAATCATTATCATCGTAGCAGCCATTTTAATAAATGACCTTGAAGATGTTGTGTGTTTAACTATAAACACACATGTAGATATGGTTAAGTAGCGGCATGATAAACAGCCTGAAATAGAAAGTTGGGTTAAATAAAATGGTAGCGTATGTACGAGGGTAGTGGCATATTCTTTTAAATGTATATGTTACATCGTGCAGTGTATTAATTCTTTTACATCATAATAAGGTAGCTTATGGTGTCTAGCACGATAAACCCACAATATTTGACGACGAGGATGATAGATTAAATCTGTGAAATGCTAAACATTGGTAGCCGATGTTCGATCAGAGAAGCCGGCGATATAGCTGGTCTTACTTGATACTTGTAATAAAATATAATCTTACATTAACAAACACTTTATTACTGTGTGTTTCTTTGCTAAATGTATAGAGTAGGCGTTCACCTGTAAAGCGCATGCCCGACGGTTGGAAGGCATGTTGACCCGAATGCCAGTGCTACTTAACCCTTTAGCTACTGGCGTGCTAAATTTAGCACAAGTATTTCTATAGTATTTTATGAAAAGTAGGAACGGCATTTACTTATTACATTATGATGTATGAAATTTAGGACATTCATTTAAACGTATTACAAGTTGGTGGAGCCATCTATTGCGAGATTTTCGAAATTGTTACAAACAAAGTAAAGGATGCGTAGCAGAATTCTGTTCTCCATAACAGTTTCAATGGTAAAGTAGATTTCATAACAATAGCTGGTAATTATAGGCACGTGGAATTTTATTTGTGCTGAAGAAGGTTAGTAGTTGGATGTGTTTTACTTGCAAGTGTTTTATCTTATTTATTTATAACGGTTGCTGTTCAAAGTCGTGTGATAAATTTAGGACATTGTGAGTCAAAGTGACAAGTGAGTAAAAAATTATTACAAGGTAATTATAACTTTCTGTTGTATTTCATGTGATAGGAATTGTTTTTTTTTTTAGTTTCAGAATTAGAAATGAGTTCTAAACGACCTCTCACAGATGCAGAGCTTTTGGAGTTAATAGAAAATTTCTCGGACATCGAGGGTATGAGTGATGCTGATGACGATGGATGGGAAGATTTTACAAACAAATCCTTGGGAGATACTGAAGGTATGACTGTTATTGTAGTAACAACTTAGATTGTTTTATAATATAAACTAACACTGTAGATGTACTGCACGGAAGCGATGAGGAAGAGGAAGGGCTGGCTATCTCTCATAAAGTTGACAAGCCCGTAGCTTCTATGTCTACTTTGCAACCTCAACCTGGCCCAAGTGTTGGGAAGAAAACGAGTAAAGCAGATGTCTCTACATATTTAAAAAATTATGCACTCACACAGAAATCCGATATAACTTGGAAAAAGATCGAAAATTTTGAAACTCCCACAATAATAAATTGGCGTGAAGATGTCCCCAAAGAAGCTATTGAACTTGAAAGCCCTGCTTATTTTTTTATACAGTATTTCACCAATTCCTTTTCGAACTTATGGCTTATAACACAAACTTATATGCTGTTCAAAAGGTACCCGATGTGTTCCTACAAATACCGAGGAATTAAAACGTTCGTTGGTATTCATATACTCATGGGAAATTTGCATTATCCTAGAGTTAAATTTTATTGGGATACACAACTAAATGTACCCCAAATTTCTCAAGGTATGCCTATAAATAGGTTTTATTCTCTTCGACAACATCTCCATTTTGTCGATATAAATGAAACACACAGTAATGATCGATTTTGGAAGATTCGTCCATTATATGATCAAATAAGAAAAAAATGCTTATCTATTCCCTTGAAATCAAAACTTTGTATTGATGAGCAAATGGTGCCATTCAAGGGTCACCTAAATGTAAAACAATACGTAAAAAACAAGCCAAAACCTTGGGGGGTAAAAATTTTTGCTCTTTGTGGTGTCAGTGGTATCATGTACGATTTCGTAATCTACCAAGGGGCTGCTACAGAACTACATGAAGACCACATGCAAGTAGTAGTAGTCTTAAAATTGGCTGAAAGGATTACAGAACCAAATTTTCAATTATACTTTGATAATTATTTCAGTAATTATAACTTACTACAATATTTACGACATCAACGTATATTTGCAACATGTACAGCAAGGATTAATAGGTTCAGTAAACCTCCACTTTCTTCTGATACTACCATGAAGAAACTTGGACGTGGATCTGTCGAGCAAGTCGTTAGTGGTGACGGAGAAGTGGTGTTGACCAAATGGTTTGATAACAAACCAGTAACTATGGCTTCAAACTTTATGGGGGTGGGCAATATGGATAGATGCAGGAGGTGGGACAAAGCCACAAAGCAATACATTGAAGTGCCTCGTCCTGAAGTTGTAAAGCATTATAATGTAAACATGGGAGGAGTCGATAAAATGGATTTCCTTATAACAATTTATAGAACTTTTATAAGGTCAAAAAAATGGACACTGCGTATGTTTACACACGGTATTGACATTGCCTTAGTCAATGCATGGGGAGAATATCGAAAAAGGGCTGCTTGTTTAGGACTTGCCAAAAAATATACGCTTGATCTTGTTCACTTCCGCAGCTATGTAGCAGAAGTCTTAATAAAGGCCGGGAAGCCAATAAGCAAGAAACGTGGACGTCCGTCAGCAACTCCAAGCCCATTACCATCTACTCCATCATCCGGAAGAACCCCTGCCGCAACAAGGCCGTTGATGGAGGTCAGATTAGACGGTATTGACCACCTGCCTGTGGTCGACATGAATAATTATTCGCACAGATGCAAATATTCAAGCTGCAAGGGAAAATCCGGCATTTCGTGCAAAAAATGCAAAGTACATTTATCCCTTTCTAGAAAAAACAATTGTTTTGAGAGATATCATACAATAAAATAGAAATGCCAATATGTATTAATAAAAACTTACTTCTAAAAGAATTTTTTATATCTATTTAAAATACTAGGAAAAAAAGTCTTCTGTTCACAATGTGCTAATTTTAGCACACCTTTTACCCCAATAACTAGGGGTCTTTGAGACCCCCACAAAGCGTCAAAAAAATGCAAAAAAATTCAATAGCAAGTATACCAAATATCAAAATTTTATCTCTAAAAACGAAAAATCATGAGCCAAAGGGTTAAACTAAGGTGCCAAAGGTTCTAAACATAACCTTTAGAACAGCAGGAGAAGCACATTTTATTCGCACTATTTTTTAGTTTGTGTGGTTAAGTAACAAGTAAAATAGCTTTTATTGGTTCCATTGAACAATTCAAGGGAAGCGGAAAGGAGTTTGAATCCTACGTGGAGAGGCTAGAGTACCTGTTCAAAGTAAACAAGTAAACAAGATGTGAAGGTCTTAATGTTAATAATGCTTACTGGGCCTGTTATATATAGTACGTTAAAGAATTTGGTAACTCCCAGTAGCTCAGGTTCCCTAAATTATGCAAAATTAAATTGAAGAGCCATTATATGCCTACTAAGTGTGAGATAAGTGAACGGTTTATATTTAATCGTTGCAACCAAAAACCCAACCAGTCCGTTGCAGCTACGTCACTTGGTAAATCCCTGTAATTTTAATACTTTCCTAGATGATGCCCTAACCCAGATAGCAATTTAAGCTTGTCACAAGCCTGTTTTAAGCTTACCATTATAAGGTGGAAAACTTGTTATAAGCTTGCCAGTAACAAGTGTGCAAGCTTTTGAAAATGTTAGGACAAGGTTTCTAGTTGACACGCGCCTAGGTTGTTTGTAAGCTTGTTTAGCAAGCTTACAGCAAGGTTATGAAAGGCTTACGTCAAGCATATTATAAGCTTATGCCAAGCATATCGCATACCTTGCAACAAGCTTTAAACAACCTTGGGACAACCTTTATATTGTGATTCAAAAAGGTTATAACAAGCTTGTTAAAGCCTTTGCCCTAGGTTACAGTAAGCCTGCTAGGCAAAGGTTTTTATAAGCTTGTTGTAACCTTTATGGATCACAACTTAATTTGCTTTGCCTAGCAGACTTACTATAACCTAAAGTTATAGTAAGTCTGCTAGGCAAAGGTTTATACATGCTTGCCATAACCTTTTTGTAGCACAAAGGTTGCAAAAGGTTTTTTCAGTTACGCGAGTTAGAGTTCGTGGCTTCGAGCGGTCCTTTTTAAAAAAGACTTCTTTGAATTCTAACACATTTATTTGATTTAAACAGATGTGAACATTTACAATTTAACTAATTTATTCTAAGTCGAAGTTATTAATTAATTTGTACAGTGAGTTACCAGTGAACTGCAAGGTTAAAGCTGAACGTCTGATGAACTGACTAGGAGTGGAGCTCCTGGTCCTTATATAACTTTCTCCCCCTCACATTTCTGGTGGGAACCTGCGGACGTAATGTCTGCTTGCATTCTACAATACTTAGTTGCTATCTTAAAAGCTATTCATAAATACATTGTTGCAGGCTTATTCTGCGTAATCACGGTACGTGACATCCGTCGACCGTCTGTGACCTGACTTTTGCAGTGTCACTTATCCTTGGGCTACTTTGTAGCGTTTCCACTCATGGGAACTGAAATAATCATAATAATATGTAATTAAAATGTTGCAACGACATTGTTGCACTTGTCTTTAGCATTTCTTAGTTTCCTAATATTTCCTAATACAAATATTAGTTTTTTATATATATATATATATATATATATATATATATATATAGATGGGGGTTACTATAACTCGCGTAGAACCAGAACTGCAACATATATTTCATATATATATAACCGTAAATCCCTTCAACAAAATTTACAACCTTTAATAGTAGTCGAGTGATTTATCAGTCTTTGAGGACCAGACCATTCATCTTCTAGATAGTATAGATACCTTGCTATTTGAAATAAAAGTTCAGAAAACAAAATTATTATAAAAGATGTTCCTTCCGTCTTCGCAGGAACTAGCTGAAACAAAATTGAAGTTGCACAATGTTGATATATATATATATATATATATATATATATATATATATATATATATATATCAATTAAACTGTTGGTTTTATGAAATTTTGTGTTGAATGTAATTTGTGTTGGTTTTGTTTTGTTTTACTAACTACGTTATTAATACTAAAAATTACAGAAGTGTTATTTAACAATAAAAAAATGAAATTTTAAAAATTAAATATGTTGTTACTTATAAATTATATAAAATTATGATAATCTACTGTAACATTATAATTAATAAAAATATTATCATTTATATACAGTTGTATATTACGTTCTAATGTGTTTGTATATGTGCGCGCGTGTGTGTGTGTGTGTGTGTGTGTGTGCATGTGTGTGTGTTATTTAAATAATATGTAAAATAAATTATGCGTGTATGTGTGCGTGTGTGTGTGTGTACGCATGCATGCGTTTGTGTGTGTGTGTGTGTGTGTGTGTGTGTGTGTTAGACTGCTTTAATCAGTTTAATTGGTGTTTATTACTTTTTATTTAAGGAAAATAAAAATGCATAACTTTTGTGCAGGTTATCTATGTCATTTTTAAAATTAATTGTGTTGATTTGTTTTTGGATATGGTAGCTTTCTAAAAATAATCTGTTTTTGTATATACTTTTCGTATCTAATATTTTCGCGTTGTCAAAATCTCCTTGATGTTGATATTCATTTAAATGTATAGTAAGGGCGCATGATTTTTTGTTTAATTTTTGGTCACTTTTGTTGTATTATTCTGTTCTTCAGCCATGGTTTCGATTGTCCTATATATTGTTTATTGTAGCTACAGGGGATGCTGTATATGGTATTGCTTTTTAGTGATTTTGGGATATTATCTTTGGTCCTGGTAAATATGTTCTTAATGCTATTTTGATATTTAGTCGAAATTTTTATTTGTGGAGGTTCTAATAGTTTTATTAAAGATGGTGTTAGTTGTTGTATGTATGGA
Source organism: Platerodrilus igneus (assembly GCA_036346225.1). Lineage (NCBI taxonomy): Eukaryota > Metazoa > Arthropoda > Insecta > Coleoptera > Lycidae > Platerodrilus > Platerodrilus igneus. The sequence continues at coordinate 658,541 of JARFIW010001588.1, forward strand.
AGTGTTTTGTATTTGTTAAGTTCGGTTCCTATGCGTTTATCTGGATGTATTTGTTTAGTTTGAAAAATTAGTTTATTTGTTAAAGATTTAGGATATCCATTGTTTAGTAAAGTTTTTTGTAGTTGTTTAAGATTAGTTGCAAGGAAAATGGGGTCGGAAATTTTTGAAATTCTGTTTTTTAAAGTTAGGGCAGTATTTATTTTATGTCTGAAAGTATGATTTGAGTTAAAATTGAGGTATCGGCCTGAATTTGTTGGTTTTTTGTATGAATCAAATATAAGTTTATTATTAGAATCTCTAATTACGATCGTATCTAAAAAACTTAGTTTTCTGTTGATTTCTGTTTCTGTGGTAAACTGAAGTTTTGGATGGAAATTGTTGAATGCTATAGTAGTTTCTTCGATTTTGTATTTTGGGATAGAGCAAATTATGTCGTCTACGTATTTCACGATAAATTCTAGTTTAAATGGTAACTGTGGTTTCGATAACATTGTCCATTACTAATTGAGCAAGTATTGGTGAGATCGGGGAACCCATTGGTGTACCAGATACTTGTAGATAAATATTATTTTGAAATGTAAAATGTGTGTTGTTGATTACCAAATGTATACTACTGATGAACAGATCAAGTGAAAACTTACAATGTTTTTCAATAGTACTCCACTTTTCTTTCAAGATGTTGATAACTAAATCTGTTGGTATGTTAGTGAATAAAGACTTGACATCTAATGATATTAGAATAAATTCGTTTGGGATAGTATATAGTTTGTAGCGTTCGACAAATGTGAAGGAATCTTTGATACTGTAACTGGATTCAATGGGGAATGCATTACTTAAAATTGTTGATAGAAAGGAAGCTAAGTTGTATGTTGGTGTCATGATAGATGAGATTATAGGTCTAAGTGATAATTCGGGTTTGTGGATCTTTGGAAGTCCGTAGTATCTGCCTGCAATGGAATTATTTTGAGTGAGTTCCTTCTTTTGTTGTTTTGTGATCATCTTTTTAGATTCTAATAACTTAATGTGGTCGTTAACATTCTTTTGAATTGTGAATGTGGGTATCTTTGTTTAGTTTTTTATAAGTGGTTGTATCGTTCAATAATTTTTCCGATAAGGTGTTGTATTGTGTGCGTGTCATAATAACGGTAACTGCTCCTTTATCTGCATTGGTGATGATTATTTCTGGGTGTGTCTTCAAAAGCCTATTTACTTTACATTTAGTTTTATAGATAGTACTGATGTTATTTGTAATTTTGTTGATGATTTGTGCCCTAAGTTTGTTTTTATTATTTTCTTCGTGCGCCTCTAAAATATTTTCAATGTTGGCTAGTAATTTTCCAATATGAATATCTTTGGTGATAACCGGTAGGTTGAATTTAGGACCCAAAGATAAAAAATCGCTGATATCTGATGGTACTGTTATATCGGAAATATTTACTAGCCATTTGGTATTGTCCAAAAAGAGCGGACTTTTTGTTTCTAAGTTGTTTTTTAATTTATTAAACTTTTGTACATTGATTTTTCTAATCTGAATAAATCGTTTATTATAAAATGAGTTCTGTCTGTTGTTGAAATCTTGAAAGTATTTTGAAGGTAATGAACCTTGTAGATTTGTTTTTAGAGTGCTGAGTTCATGTTTTAGTTGTGTTTGCTTAGAATGAGTAACTTCTATTTCTAAAGATAGGATTTTGGTCTTCATATTTGGTTTGCAAAATTGAATAGTTTTAAAATGGTTCAACTTTTTCAATTGAATCAATGGAGAATATTATAGTTCAGTTTGTTATATATCAGCTACTACAATCAACTGAAATTAATTCGAATCTTGATTTATGGCAATCACAAAAGCTTTATTCACCTAGCCGCTGTTACTTACATCAACACTGACACTGAATTCCAGCTACATTTCTGATCAAATTATTTTTCATTATTATCAGGTATTAAAAGAATAAAAGTAAACAGTAATTTAGTCAAGGTAATATAATAAAAGATAATTATTATGCAATAAAATCGTTTTCGGCTGTAATAGTTAGTCCATCCTGCTGCTGGTCAGTAGAGGTTCTTCTTCACTGCTTTCCTCTTCACCAGGAAGCCGGATAACTTTCCTCTTACGGCGACGAGGTTTAAAAGAATCGTCGTCACCAGATTCCAAATTGGAGGTTTCCTCCGCTTCAGTCAAATGATCCCTGGCAGACTGATAGTTACCTACAATAATAGAATGCAAAGGTTAATGTTGAAATAGTTATGTGTAGAACTAGATATTAAAACAATCAAAATATTACAACCGTCAATATGACAATCTTGATTATGTTAAACGTGTTACTTTTTATAGGATTCATATCGATAAAAAAATGCTAAGCTGGATTTATAAACTTTGATGTTGGATGTCCCGTTTGCAGTTTGAAGTTCCGTTAGTGTTCAAGTGTCTCCAAGACAGTTCAATTTATAAACCACGCTTGCATTGACATTTAACGTTTGAAGTTCCATTGTAGATGGATATCTTTTAACTTTTTTCATAAATTACTGCCGTGCTTTATGAAAATGCAGAAGATAGTCAAGCTGACGTAGGTATGAAATAGTTAAGGGATGCCAAATTATTACTTGTACGCAAGAGCAGCATAATTTTAAAACGGCAACGTCAAACTCCAAACAGAAGATCAAACGCCAAAGTTTATAAATCCACCTTTACTTCTATACAATATATTCATAAAAAGTCTAATTTTCTTATAAGTATGCAATGAATATACTTGCTTACATATAAGCATTTTCATCCAAAACAGATTATTATTATTCAAGGAAATGTTACAGATTATGATATGTATGGGCACAACAAAATATGCAGATAAATACTTACAAAACTGCTTCAAAATTTGTATCGGACATTGAAGCCAATCATTTTCAGGACTCTTTCTAGATAAAAGTAACTTCTGCTTTTTTTCTTCAGTTTTAACGTTAGGATATCAGCAACTACGTTGATTATCCACAATTCAATTTGTTGCAACTATCCCGGGTGCATTATCTTCATCCGTAAACCGAACTAATGCAAATTCCATTTTGATATAATAATGTTACCTATAAATAAAAGCAAAAATATAATCCTTAAATTAACAAGAAAATAATAAATGTGTACACCGCAAGGATAAGAACTTATAGACAACTATATCTTAGAAATAAACTGAATATAAAATTTTGGTTGTTTTATAAATACATATTATTTAGTAAAATGATTCTTTTGTCAACAAACTTTAATTGCTTATGACAGAGAAAACTTCTTTTGCTGTAAAATTATGAACAACAACAATCAGATTTAATACATCAACATAATTGTCAATAGCACCTATGAGTTATACCGATAATTATATATTTTACAAAAAAATTACTAATATATTTCCAAGATTTGTGAGGTAATGTAACAATAAAATGTCTTTTTTAAAATTGCGAATATACAATTTTACTTGGGACAGTGAACCTATGTATACTAAACACTTTATACAAAACGTATATAATTATAAATTATGAAACTTACCTCTTATATTGTTAACATTCACAGCATCACCAACACCAGTACCAAAAGCGTGTAATGGATAAATTAGGCGCCCTAAACCGTAGATTGTAGGTTATGTTACAATCGTGATCAGTGTAGCCGTGATTTCTTCTACCAACCTCTGTTTCAAGAAGCAGTAAAATAACTAGTGCAGATTTTGAATTCATTACAAACTTTTCAAGTCATCTGCTACAGATACTCCTTTGAATATGATATTTGATATATATTATGATATACAAAATGACTATTTTTAATATTATGTGCAATAAGATGATAAATCTTGCATTTCAATTAATTCAAAAAGAATATTGTTACCTTTAGTGGTGTGTAGGTATATTATAATTTATTCCTACGTAACTGGGTCGTGTTAGGTACCTCTGTTGAAGTTGAAACAAATAAATGAATAAATCATAATTACCTGGACCTACTTTGTATAAATAAAGATTATATTAAGCTTGTTAAAGGCCTTCCCATGACAACCGTAGTTTTGCAGCTTTTGTAAATCTGGTGAAAAGGGTATTAGTGACAACCGTATTTTTGCAAGCTTTTGTTAACCTGGTGAAAAGGGGTGTCAGTGTCAACCTTGGACTTGATAAGTATAAAACAAGTAAATGATAACCTTAGCCACAAGCTTACATGCTATCTGGGAAGGGATAGGTTTGTCTGCGGGGTGATGTCTGAAGACCTACAAAAAAGCTGCTCTCGGAAGCACAGCTCACCGTTAGCAAAGCATGGCAAATTGCTCAAGCGCATGAGATGGAAGATCAACAAGTCAAGTTATTAGGTTCAAATTTGCAACAAATACCGGCGATAACCAATTTACGTAAGAAGATCCTGCCGAATAAGGGGGAAAATCTTCATGTCGTTACAGTTGCCTTTACAGAGTCCACAAGTCAGTCTTGGAAACCATGTTTTAGGTGCACCAGAAATCACAATCCAGTTAAATGTCAAGCGATTTACTGGAGTTGCTTCACGTGTAAGAAAAAAGGTCACACAACGAAAGCATGTAGAAGTAAAAGCTTGATACAGTCAGTGTCGGCTCAAGAGCCAGAGGTCTGTAGTGAAGAATTATATCCTTTAATGCGCATACACAATATTAGCTATAAGATTCGCAGTCTGTAGGTTTAACAATTTTAAATAAAATTGCTAACTTTGAAGTAGATACTGGGGCATGTAAAACAGTAATGACAGTAAAACTATTTTATAATATATTCTCAAAGGCAAAACTAGAGCCAGTCTATTATAAATTAAATTTAGTATCAGGTTATGATATCAAGACTGTTGGAGAAATTATAGTAGTTATAAGTAAGGGGGAACAAAAACTTGCTTTACCACTTACCGTTAAAGAATCTCATGATATTTCAGCTCTCTTGGGAGTAGATTGGTGCAATAAATTATTTCCAGGGTGGAGGAAATTATTTGAAATCACTTATATCGGTCAACTGAAGTCAGTCGATTACCAAACACCATATATAAATATTTATGGTTCCGGGTTGGGACCGTGTCATTTTATACATTAAGGTCGACGTTTCCCCCACTTTTGTAAGGGGCTTCATCAGGACAAGTAAAGAAATAAGTAATAAAATAAAATAAAAATAAGAATGGTAATATTAAGCAGACAAGTTAAAGTGTAAAGAGAAGAGTTACTCCTAAACTAGCAGACTCACTAGCCCATTCAAAGCCAAAAGGTGTCTTGTGGCGAAGTAACTGGTGAAAGAAGCGAAAGTGGTAGTTTGTATAGGGCGAGAACTTGATGCATGAGCGATCATGAATAGAGAGGAGTGTCGTAGCGGATCAGTGAACGTCACGGTTCCGCTGTTGTGACCATAGGCTTGTTTTCCATTTGGGGGAAAGGTAGTAGCCATCGTCTTTGTTTAGGTTATTAGAATTTTTATTAGTTTCTATGGATTCTCTAATTTTTATATTGTAGAAAAATGGAATTCTGGCAATTAGTTTCGTTTTGTCAAAGTTAATGATATGGCCTGTTTCATGTTGGTGTTCGGCCACCGCTGAGCGCTTGTACTGGTTTGTTCTTAATCGCTTGTGCTCGTTAGTCTAGTCTGTACTGACCGTCCTGTTTCTCCTATGTATACTAAACCGCAACTGCAAGGTATACTAATATACTCCTGGGTCTTTAAGAATATTTTCGGAACCTTTTGTGGTTAGTAATATTTGTGAAATTTTATTGGTGGGTTTATAGATTGTTTTGATATTGTGTTTACGTAGAATTTTGCCAATTCGGTCTGTTACTCTGTGTATATATGGAAGGATTGCTAAAGATCGTGTATCGGGATTACAGCGTGGTTTGGGGGTTCGTGTAAGATGCAGATGCCGGTTTATTACTCTGCCGATATCTGAGTTACGATAGCCATTTTTTATAAAACTGGTTTTAAGATGGGTCAGTTCATTAGATAAGTGTTCTGGTTGTAAAATCTTAATTGCACGGTGGACCAGAGAGTTGATTATCAATGATTTTTGTGAGGGATGATGAGGTGACGGTGCATGTAGGTATCTGTCAGTGTGTGTGGGTTTTCAATATACGGAATGACCTAGTCGTCCGTTAGGTTGAGCGTTTGATGTCTATGGGGCCAGATTACAAAAGTGTCGTCTACATAACAGAGCCAAGTTTTTGGTTTAAGATTTTTGGATTCTAGAGCCATGGATTCCAAAGACTCCATGAATATATTAACCACAATAGGGGATACAGGTGAGCCCATTGGTGTGCCAAAAGTTTGTTTGTCGGTCGAAGACAAAATAGGTAGAAGTTAAGCATTTTTCAATAAGCGTGGCCAGGTATTCAAATTCGTTTTCTTGAGGTAGGAGTTGTTTAATAATGGAAACAGTGTCTATGACGGGTACGTTTGTAAATAAGGATGTTACGTCAAAACTAACCAGTATATCATTTGGGTCTAGTTCAATATTTGCAATTAGTTCTATGAAATGGGTGGAGTTTAAAACATTAGTAGGGGTGTTACCGGAATAAGGTTTTAAGAAATTTGCCAGGTATTTTGCCAGATGGTAGGTTGATGAATCAATTATGCTAACTATCGGACGCAAGGGGACATTAGGTTTATGGACTTTAGGAAGGCCGTACAAGCGGGGCGGTTTAGATTCGCGAGGTGTTATGCGTTTTTGGATAGTTTTGGGAATATTAGAGGACTGAAATTTCCCGTTCAAGCTTTGAAGTGGGGTCTTTTGTTATAGGAGTGTAGGAATCGTTTTCTAATAATTGTTTAATCTTTTCTTGGTATTTTGTACGGTTTAGAATTACAGTCGCATTACCTTTGTCTGCACGGAGTATAACAATTTTCTTGTTTGTTTGAAGGTGTTTTAAGGCCGTCATTTCTTGTTTTGTCACATTTTTGTTAGAAGTTTTGGCATGTCGGAGACATTTAGTTCTCGCCCTATATAAACTACCACTTTCGCTACTTTCACCAGTTACTTCGCCACAAGACACCTTTAGGCTTTGAATGGGCTAGTGAGTCTGCTAGTTCAGGAGTAACTCTTCTCTTTACACTTTAACTTGTCTGCTTAATATTACCATTCTTATTTTTATTTTATTTTATTACTTATTTTTTACTTGTCCTGATGAAGTCCCTTACAAAAGTGGGCGAAACGTCGACCTTAATGTATAAATTGACACGGTCCCAACCCGGAGCCATAAATATTTATAATGACTCCGGCCGTGAAAGCCTCCGACAATATCACAAAACACCATATAGTTTAGTTTATATTTTAGAAATCGATAGTAAATTTAAGTCAGTATTTGATTCAGATCTAACTAACCCTATAAAAGGCTTTAAAGTAAATTTACAAATTAAGCCTGAAGCACTGCCCATTTTCAAAAAAACATATACTTTGCCGTATGCGTTATGGGCTTTACCGAAAAAAAAATTAGGGTATTACAAAAAGCAGGTATAGTGAAACCAGTTACAGATAGTGAGTGGGCTTCGCCCATTGCAGTAGTGCTAAAAAAGATGATGTCCGCATATGCGTAGATTTTAAGGTAACCGTGAATAAAGTCTTGGTACCCGAACAATATCCGCTTCCTTCTGTTGAGGACATATTTTCAACTTTAGCTGGGGGAGAAATTTTCTCAGTCTTAGATTTGACAAGGGCTTACCTACAATTGTAAGTAGACGAAGTCTCACAGAAATTACTTACAATAAATACTCACTTAGGGTAGTACCAGTATACACGTCTTACGTACGGTATTTATAGTGCTCCATCCATATTGCAGTCTGTAATAGAATAGAATCTTAAATAGAATCTTATCTGGTTTACCAGGGGTAAACTGTTATTTAGACGATATACTAATAGCATCAAAGTCCCTGAAAAAGAATTTTAATATGGTTGTAGAAGTACTATCACGTTTGAGTACACATGGTGTGAAGGTAAACAGGTCGAACTGTTTTTGTTTAGGGATGATGTCGAGTATTTGGGTTATCGTATAGATTGTGATTTAAATATTTACCTACCGCGTGAGGGTATCCAATTAACAATAAACAATAAATGGCAGGACCTCTAGCACTATTGTACCCTCACGTTTCGGGACATTGCCTCGCAAGCTGCAGCAGTCGGTGAGAGGGGGGGTTTATTAAACAAACACACTAAGACGAAATTCCGATTATTTTATTAAATGGGCTACTAACTAAAACTACACCTAATTACATATGCATACAAAATTATACAGTAATTAACGTTATTTACAATAGGGCGCCACCATGGGAATTAAACGGCCCATAGACCAATCGCGGTAATAGCTCTCGTCGCACTTTGTTCGTGGGCGATGAACCAAGATTGCAGGACAGAAAATAAATCACTTCACAGGGGCTAATCTTTTAAAGTCTCCGGCTAGCACAAACACAACTTAACTAAACAAAACTAAAAGCCTTATTTTATGAATATTAATAACAGTTCTGGGTGAAACCACCCCCAATACAATAATTAATTAATTCTACCGTAGTCTAACTTAACTTGCATATGGCGACGACCCTCTTTTAACCACGGGGTCATCAACAACAGGAAAAATACGACCTTCTCAAGGGTCAAATAGTACAGTAACGTGACTCCTGACTTGAGCTTTGCATACTCAGGTAGTCTCGTGGCTTAGTGATTAACGGCCTCTGACACCGTCGAAACACAATATAATAGGAGACCTTTCTAAAGCGATGCGGTCTCTAAAACAATAATCTAACGGATCAATTTACTTGAACTGAGCTTTAACCCGGAGTTGTATTTTATGGAAGTCGACAAGTACTGTATTTAAACAAATAACTGACTTATGCTGCATAACACAGCCTGGAGTTCATGGTAATACCACATATACTAATTACTTACCCAGAGAAATAACTAACTTAGAACATAACGGCACGCACTTGAATTCAGAGAAATAAAACACTTCACTCAATCTTGCAAATAACCGCCAGCTTTAAACTCTAACGCGTCTGGAAATAAACAACCCCCATTACCCCCGGCTGGCATCCTTATATACATTTAAGTTAATTGAAAAATAACCCCTTGCCTAGCTCTCATACTCGACTTAGTATACGCCGGTCGTAAATCTTTAAGATTAATTAAACTGCGAATTGCACTAAGATAGCCACACAAGTAGATCTCGGAACTAATTTTTAGTTAAGTACTCCACTAATTGAAAAATTCCTTCCGACCACTCAGACATAAATAGGGTCCTAGAACATGATTGACATCTAATCATAGATAGCAACTAATCTGACATGTTTAGTGCCTTTCAAGTAAAGTGCCTTTAGAAAAATTAATTAACTCTTGGATTATATCTTCCTGGAACTTCGCTAGGACGCTACTTAGGTAATCTTGCAGCCGTTTACAATTGCAAACATACTTATGCTACAAGACCTTCATTCTAATAATTAGAATGCTAAAATTATACTAGAAAATAACTGTTTTTAGAAATAATAGAACTATTAGAGCGTCTTAAAACAGTATGTTACAAGATAAATTCGGAATTCACCCTATGGAAAAAAATTACGAGCCATAAAGGAGGCTCCCGCACCGGAAAATATAACACAATTGAGGTCGTATATTGGATTATTAAATTATTACAGGAAGTTTATCCCTATGATTTCTTCTCACTTAAAACCTGTTACATTCCAAATTTGGAAATGTACACTTTTAAATTGGTGAGTGAATTCCCGCCTTTATTTTTAAAATAGACTTGTTTATTTTCGTCATTTCGGACAGTTGCGTTTGCGCAAAAGGAATGCGCAGACGAGGAGTGATAGCGCAAGTGCGCGGTGTGTGACACGATATGATTAGCCAACGAGACGTCGAACGTTGACGTTTGCCTGTGTCGTCTTTTCTCTTTTTGAATGTAGGTTTCTTCCTTATCTTGCCTTCACCTTTATTCCTTTGCCCTGTCTACGAACGAAGAAGAGGGAAGACGTTAAATCTGGTTTCAACGAGGGCATGACATAACCCACACCAAACAACTCCCACAGACGAGATACCCTGAGATTAGTATGGGCCCTGCGCAAGGCTGACCGGCAAAATCGTGAGAAGTTTCACATTTTTAAGTGAGTACTTTTTATCTTTTTAAGGTGCAACTTGTAACATTTTAAACGTTTTGGTACGTGATACAATTTGACACGTAATTATGTCGTAATATCTTTGTGGTGCAATAATGTGAACGTGGATAGTACCAGTGTTGCCAACTGTGTTAATGGCTCTGAACACGCGACGCGGGGTTATAACAGTGCTGCCTGAATGTGCGTTGACAATTTGTCTTCACCTCTTATTTATCTTATAAGGGGTTAGTTATGAATATCTTTGTAGAAATTGAGGTTTTTTCACTCAAATATAATAAAAAATAATATTTTTTTAAATTTTTAATGGCATTTGGTTAAAAGAAGTACAATCTGGTAACATTTGATAATTTTTATCTTATGTTGGCGTGACATTGAATGCAGTTGAAATGTCAATCTGAAGCATTTAGTCGGCCATGTTTGAACAGTGATTGTTTATCTCTTATATATGTTATTTCTAACTCAATTAATTGACATTTTTTTTTATAGAAACAGTGTATCTATATTTAAATTCTCTCAAATAATCACCTAACTTAATTTAGGATGAAACTAAAGCATATACCTTTCAAATGTGTTTAGAAAATTACCCTAACCTCACTTTAAATATGTGCTTTGGATTAAATAATTCTATCTGTTATTATTCTAGCCATAGATAAAAAGCTATATGATTAAAAAATTCTCTTAAAATAACATTAAATTTAGTTAAGTGATTATTTAAAGCTGAAATTTCTTTAGTTTATTGAAACCTGTTTTTAGTTTAAATTTTACCTAACTATTACACTATCCTAGTATGCCATGACTTTAAAGTGTTCCCTTACAGTCAAAATAATTAACTATAGGTTACGAATTCCTTCTTAAAAAATGTTGGCCCTAAATACAGCTAACGTAATTAACTGAATTCTTACCTTGGTATATCTATACCTTCTAAAACACTATAGTAAACTTGATTTTGCTATATCTGTTTTCTTAAACACTATACTGCAATGAATTCCGTCCACCTTAAAGCATTTGAACCGATCTACGAATTGTAGTCGCGGAGTATTCAAGCGGCAACGAACCAAACTGATAGACGATTGCAGCTAAAAGCTATATTAGCTCAAGAAGTTAAAAGCCTACCTATTCCGCGTATAGTGGTCTCTGATTTACCTCAAAATATCTTTGAAATTAAACAATCTCTTGACGATATTAGTAATATACTGCATAAAGCTAATCCCAAACCTATTGAAACTAAGCTTAAGCGCATTGTGTCCCGTGTAGCGCACGTAAAGCAACCTATAGACTTATTGTGTTTATTTAACGATGAACAAGCTAACGAAAGCAAACAAGCCCTCTTATCTGATGTTCTCTTACTCGAAGGAATCATCTTCGAAAAACTTAACTTGTACTTTGTAAAATAATTAAGTTTCATAACTTATCTTCCAATTTCTATGTTATATGTGAAACGCCGACACAATCATTAAATTGCAGGTTTGATGTCTAAGGAATGAATAACCCTCTCCCAAATTACTTCCGTCTTTATATACTAAAATCCTAAATACGTCATTTTTTCACTCAATTTTAGATTATGTCCCGAACATTAGTCATGGTATGATGTAATATTTCACCGCAATGTCGCTTCTAACGAAGTGTTAGTATTAAAATTTATGGCTAGTAAAAGTCTCGCATCTTTGCTAAATACATTAAAAATCTGCCGTTACTGTCTCTCTTCCATGACTTTCTGCACTATAATTAAAGCTATTAAACTCGTTCTTATATATTTTATAGCTTTCGCGTAGTACCGCTTCTTTGAATTAGGGCGTCTATTTATACAAAATAGTGCTTTATGATTTTTTCGAACTCTCTCGAAGAAAGTGCTGTCTTCCTTTATTAAATAACGTTAATAGAATTTATTTTAGAATTGTTCTGAAATGTGCTTTTTTCAAATAAAGCTACTCTTTATAAAAAAACTTATAAAATTGATATTTTAAAAGAGAATGAATGCATTATGCAACTTGTTTTAAATATTGCCGGCATGTCTTAGGTGTAAAAAGATATTTTATATCTACCTTAAAATCCTTTTTTTACAAATCTTCTTTATGTAAACCACGCTATGGACAATTTTTTTAAAAATGAGCATGAATAATTTTAATAATTTTCTTTGACTAGTAGTCAAACATAGCTAATCATATACATTTAATAAATCGCTTTATAATGGTCAAATTTAATCGGAATTGGACCTCATTTGACTTTTAAATCATCCATTTACAAAAAAAATCTACATACCAAATTCTTATATAATCTAACCTACTTAAGTACATAAAACGAGCACAAATGTCTTTTAAGAAAAATTTGAAAACGATTTACCATTAACCTGTTGATTGTTCTTTTCTTTTGTTTACGTAAGCACGTGTCCATTAAACTTTATACATTATTTTTCAAATCCATATGATTGTCCTTCAATTATTTATAAAATTAATCAACCATTAAAAATGAATTTGAAGATCCATATGATTTAAATTAAAATTTATCGTCCTGGAATTCACTGCCATTTATCGAAAACAACCAGTTTCATTATTTACTTCAAATAGTCTCCACATAATACCAACTTTCAACTAGCTTGTTATACGCTTAAAACAGGTCTTTAACCCTGGTCATTCACTCGACTCGATAGCTAGGTTGTAATTTTACATTATTACTTATTGATAGATATTGTTAAATGTGTAGTAATATATGAACGTGGACTAAACGCAATTATTAAAAACTGACAAACACAGTTGATAATTGTCCCCTTTGTCTCCTTTAATCCGGTTTATATAGTATTAATTCCCCATGTCATTAAGACCTAGAACAATCCGTCTGGTTTTATCCATACGTCTGACGCAATTTTCTCGAAAAATTGAGGTTCAACGGCTTAATTAGGACATTATATTATCTAAATTGCTGTTATATTTTGATTTATTACTTTTTCTGTCTTACTGTAGTTTCTATTAGGTGTATTTTAAAAAATGAATGTTAAAATGCTATGTGATTTAGATTAATAGCTGTCATTACACGTTTTACAATCGTTACTTTCTGATTTATGGGTTGTTAAACGCCTTATCTCACAATATAGTCTTCCTATTTTGCATGTCCATTTATGTAATTTTCATACTTGGTGAATGAATCTAATTTCTAGAATAATCTAGAAAATTGAAATGTTTTGCATTGCTTTTTAGAAAAATGTAAAGAAATGTGAAATCTTTTTAACTTGCCTTTAAAATGAACTAAACTTGTTTTAAAAGGAAACAGCCAGAAAATTAGAAGGATTTTTACGGATTTTAGCTAGCGTACTATGCCCTATTTACCGATACTATTATGCTTATTACATCACAGTTTTTCGCACTTAGGTATAATATAAAAGTGTTTGTATTATCACATCCACATATACATATTGATGTGATAAAGAGGTCACGAGAGGTCATGCCATATTCTATGAAAAATTACCACTCAAGGAAACGAAAACGGGAAGAATTAAAATTTTCTAATACTTAATTTCTCTACCCTGTATAAATATAAGCGTATTTCATTACCATTAAAATACAAATTAAATCGCGTGTATTGAATTTATTGTGGAGTGTAAAAGTTAGTAAACTTAAAAAGCCCAACTTAAAGTCGTGTGTGTAAATAATTCTGAAGAGATACCTTATAATTAGTTTTTATTTTAAAATGTTAATACAAAAGTCATTCAATTACTTTTGAGAGATGCCTTGTACAAATAAGCAATTTATACTTAGTAAAAACGAGTTTCATTTTAAGATATGCGCGTTATTTATTAAAAACCAAATACGATGCATTACTAAAAGCAAAGCATATTTTCCGTGTATGAAATATGCGTTAGAACACGTTTCGCTTACCGATCAAGCAAATCTTATTGCATTTGTAAAGCATAAAGTACGCAATTGCGAGCTTTAATTAATTATGTAACCGATTTCCGTGGGCAGATAAATATTTAAATTTATTTTAAGAGTTTTATATATAACATTAACTCCAGACCGCACGTTATACAATAAACAGAAATCATGTCTTGACACTCATTAGAACATTAATTGCCGACACTTGTAAATATTACATCACCTGGGTGTGTTATGTTAGAAACAAATCAAGAAGAATCTAGAAAATAACGTATAAAAATGATTCTTGTATATAAACGGAAGTAATTGACATTTGTGATTCATTCCATTTACGAGATCGACCATGTAAGTTTAATTAAACGTCTGCAAGTTGGAGTGTCGTTAAAATAGTGCTGTGACACGGGTACAACAAATTGTAAATTTGAAATTATTATCTTAACTACCTTTTTCTTTTCTTTGCCAGGCTAGCTCAACGGACATTTTTACTGTGAAATTTACAAATAGATATAAAACAGCAACCTCAAGAAAACATCTATGCTTGCAAAAACATTTTTATTTCATACAAAACAGTTTATAAAACAATTTACAGCTTAAATTCATATATAAAATTATTCCTAAATGTTATTTAAAAATAATTCTTACCTAATCTTTGTTAACAGATGTACAATCTTCCTTGATTAATACATGGATAGTAGTGGGGTAAGGCCGGTCCTAATTCAAAACGTGCTCACACGTATTTTACATATGTAAAATACACGTGCACCGTCTTGAATTAGGACCGGCCTTATATACTTTCAATGTAAAATACTTGTGGGCACGTTTTAAAGTCAGACCGGCTTTATATTACTTTCAATGGAACATACATACTTCAAAACACACACACACACACACGTATGTTAAAAAATGTAAGTGCATAAATAGGTTTGTTTAAATAAACCTCTAATTTATTCATTTCTATTAAGACCAGATCTTTGTCTAACACAGTGCAACTGTGAAAATTAGGCTTCGCTATAAAACTACGAGCTCCAAACCGTCCTTCCCATTCGGTCACTAATTTCACATTTTTTCATTTCCGTATGTTTTCCATCTTTTTTCCATAAACCGAATTTAACATATTTTTATAAAAGCATATATCGAAACTGTTTTTTGACTGTTGTCTTAATTTCGTATTCAAATCAATGTATTCTTTTAACCAAGGAGCTTGTTTAAACCGAAGAACCTTATGAATCTTTTTCAGTTCTAAACCGTAGCTTAAATACATTTTTAAATTCTTGTAGTGAATAATATAGTTGAGTTTTGGATATAAAGTTGTAAGTAATTTCTTTAAGTTTGATTTATTAGAAGGTACTGCTGGTATCATATGTTCAGGCGCCAAAGGTAAGTCACTGTGAATTTCATGTAAAGATACTGGGTAGTGTAAATTGTAACGTGCATTGTTAATGGCTTAACATTTTACACTACACAATTCGGAAATACATTTCGGTAACTACTATTTCTATATTTTATATTTATTAACTCCTTGGGCAAATGCGTCGTATTATAATGAGTAGATTGCATCGTTCTTGTCTTGTCGCTCATATAAATTTTGTGCCTTATGTGGATATACGAGTCTAGATAATAGACGATAAGAGGTTGTAATAGCAACGAGTTGATATAAACAGATGAGTAGTTGTAGTTTTGTTCTTGGTTCCTATATATTAATTACGTTAAAAATACTGTTTGCTTTTTGCTTTGAAAATAGTGAGAGTTAATGCGGTATAAATTATCGAATTGTTCATGAACAAGCACGACACGGTTTTAGTTGTTTTTCTTGTGAAATAAAAGTTGTATATTAACTGTAGAGAGTGTAGTGCTAATTCCGATTGAAGTAGTATGGTTTATAGGCGAACGTGTTTGGTCGACGCACGTGTGTGTTACGGACATTTTGACGGACGGTTTTATTGCTTACGCGTGCCTTACTAATTGTTTTTCGGTTGAGTTTCTGTTGGAAATAAAAGTGGTAGAACTTGTTAAACTCGACCTGCACGCGTATTCTACGGAACGTTTTGGGACGAACTTACTTTAGTGATACACGTGATTTACTCATTGTGTTTTTTTTGTTGGTGCTTTGTCTTTTTGATACTTGAACTGTGTGTGCGATCTAGTTTTGCGGTCCTTTTTTTTTATAAGAGCAGTGCATACTTTGGATTATCCAACTACAGTTGATACTGTAGTTTCTGAATTTTCCAACCCCAAAGTAACTAAAATAGATCATTGCTTGCGCAAATTTCGTTATTTGCGAAATATAACCGATTACCGGTTTACAAAGGTATTGGTTGAAGTTTCTCACTGCTTTTTGGATGTTTATGAAAATAATATAGATTTGGTCCCAGTTGAAATTAAACTAGTGCTACAAAATATTTCGAAATTACGGTCTCAGGAAATAGAATTAACAAGGAATTTATCAATGCTACATAGTTCCGTCGCGTGATAATGTCTGCTGCTAACACCAGTGAAATACGTAGGTGTGATTAGGGTAACGTGTGATAAGTTCTATCAACACCCTCACAGTCAAGGGTGAAGTGCTGCGTTAGTGCCGGACATCGTGAATCCCACACTTCAATTGCAAGGAAGCGTTACTGAAGGACCTTTGTAAGTTGAACTATTTCCTACTTGTTACTACTTTAAATATCTATCCGTTGTTTTGCCATATCTTAGTCGTTCTGATACCTTTTACCATAGACTTGCATGCTATAAAAAAAAAAAGAGAAGAATCAACAATACTAGATGACTCATATCAATTGTGCTTACCTATTTATCTTTTGTTAAAATTTTGTCTGATCTATGTTTAAGTGGTGTGTGAGGAAACGCTTCTGCTACTCCCCAATATTACCTCACTTTGTACTAAAAATTTTTGTATTGCTTTTACCGTTGTTACATTATATAGATTATCCAAACAGTTTTTCTTTACATTCTACCAAGTACTGAACAATCTATGCTCGAACAGCATGCTATGCTTTTTCTTTATTTCAGGTTTGCAGGACTAATTTTTTTTATTGCAGGTTTGCTATTTTGATTTTTTTGTTGCAGGTATTGTTACTAAGTCCTTACAACCGCGTACATATAAGTTGGTCTGCTTTCTACAACCCCCCCCAAATCTCCGATTGAGCCCGGCATTTTCTTTAATTTTCTTTGGGTTACACACGACTACGAGCCAACGTAGTATAAATTTGGCGCCCAACGTGGATGCCTCGAATTAACGTAACAAAATCGCATTCAAAAATATATCCTACATCAGAATCATCGGGAATATTAAGTATGTCTAAACGTACTATATCTGGACTGGTACCATCTAAAAATTCAAATTCTCCATATGGAAGATATTCAGACATTGCAGCCCCATATAAATTATTAACATCAAAATACATTAAATATTTAGAATCGAAATTTGGATCATAATCTGCATTCATATATTTGTTATTTGCTTTAGCATATCTATTCGAACATTGAGAAACACCGCCACGAATTTCCCGTTCTAAAAACATTATTTTTTCAATATCAGTAAGCAACTCGAGTTTAACGTTCGTCGTTTTTAACATTGTATCTAGAGCTAAACCAGGAGCCGTAAAGTAGTGAAGCGGATCTAACTTATACGTGAACATACAAGTTTTTCTAAAGTTTTCAAATATATCAGTCAAGAGCAGTACATCTGTTTTTAAATATAGGTCTGAATAGTCCCCTAGTGTTTTTATATTAAATGTTTGCCAAACGTGTTTAGCATGATTGTAGTCTTCATCTGAGATTTCTTCATTGCGCAAACGATTAAAGAATGCTGTTTTACAGGGTAAATCGGTTTCATTGAGCCTATCCCAAGAGTTAATGTAATCATAGGGAAATATGCCTTTACGCGTAAGTAACCGAAACTCATTATCAGTGTTACAATTTTCCCTGGTAATGGATTTTTTATTATCATCTAAGTAGGAAGCTAATTTTTCGATGCTAGATGCCATAAACCTGAATGAATCGATAAATCTAAACAACTCTAATACTTTTTACATATTTTGTAAAAGATATGTATTTTTCCTTATTTATTGGTAGAATGCTTAACGAACCTGAAAACTTTAACGAGATTTTTTTAATAATGAAATGCGAATCGTAGCCTGATAAGTTATGAAAAACTACCGGTATCATATAAAAATTATGATAATTGATGTTGCAATCTTGATGAGCCGCTCCTCGAAATTCACCTGTAAAGTGGCAGTGATCGCGAACTCTAATATCATCTATACTAAAAGGTTTATTGCAAATGTGACAGTGAAGGGAAAATTTAAATGCTGACTTTTGTTCTTCTGTTAAAGGATTCATAGGTTTTGGGTTACAAAAAATTTTATTCGTCGTTTCTGAAATCAGTTTCAATTGAGCAACAAACCATTCTATACAATCATTTACGCGATACAATTGAAATTTGGAATATTTATTATCATACGAGCATTTCAAATAGTACGCTACACTAAAGGGTATATGCTTTTGGTAACGGACTGTATTTAATATTACCTCCGACTTATTGCATGGTTCTAATATACATTCAAGATCTGCATAAACTACAAATGATACTTTTTCTTGGTAGTGGAAATGTTTAAATGTTAGATACTTTTCGGATTTTTCGGGTAATCTTATTGAGCAAGTATTCTGTTTTTCGCAATAATTCGAATGATGCTTAAGTAATGCTGCTGTACTAAAATTATTTAAACATCTATAACAAAAAAATTTTCTATGGTGATGTGAAGACAACTGTTTTGCAAATAATTTTGACATATCCTTAATCCAAGTAAAATGAAAGTGATTCTCATTAGCATTTGTCGGACGAGAATATTGTAAGGAATCATTATTTAAAACTAACAGATTAATAGGTTCAATTTTTTTAAAATTTTCACTTAAACAAAATGGCAGTATTTTAGTATTTTCTATACAATATAGGTTAATTGCGAGATTGTTTAGCTTCTCAATTTTTTTAATGCGATTGGAAACTGAATTGAATTGTAGCGTAATACTGTATCAAAATGAGAATAGCTAGATATTCTCTGACTATTTTGTTTAGCAGGATATAAAGCCGAAACCAAGCTCTAAAGAATGCAATGTTGATCGTTATTTATTACATTTACTACAGCTTTTTTTTTGCTATAAAGTCCGGAACCGGAACAAACGTTGAACACCCTCCTTTAAGCGGATCATGATTGTTTATATTTACCTTCAAGTGTAAAACTTCTTGGATTGCCCAACCTGAATCCTTTTCACTAAATTCCTCTAATCGCTTTGAAATTTTGTCCAATACGTTCTCTTTATACCACCGCTTGAGATTGGTGTTTATATCGATGTGACGATTTGCAGTAGGAAACGTCTTCAAATCTATTTCCCCAGTTGTAGGCTTAACAAAGTTAGCTGACAATATTACATTAATTTTCAACATTGACTTTTTTAAGCAAGCAACAATCTTGCGTTTAAAACTAGCGAACGCCTTGTCTAAGAACACTAGAGGATCTCTATGACTTAAATTGGTAATAAGTCCCGTAATTATTCGACTTCCAAAACATGATTGTACATTATGCCAAATCAAATTTTTTTGAATATGACCTCTAGAAAGCGTTGCATCAATACCTTTACCTTGATATTCCAAAGAGCGTTTCAAGTGCCTCAATCGTACAAGGTAACTTTTAAGATGTGCCAGATTAAATTCCAGCCTACTAGGATTTTCTTGACGATTGTCTTCGTATACCTTATTTCTAATACCAAGCTTCAATATACCTATATTTGCTTTTATAATTATCATGTGTTTTGTTATTGCATCGACTGATCTGATTAGATTCACGTATTTCACAGTTAATTTTAAAATAGCGCTATTAATCTCGGCTACTGTTTCAGAATTCATGATTCTATACAAATCACTAAACTACTAGTATATGTAGAGCTTTATTAACTATTTACACAAAAATATTATCTGACGTAAGCAAAACAACTGTAAAAGAATTAGCATACAACATCATTTTTCATTCAGCTGCGTTTACGGCAAAAATTTGCTTGTTTGCAGTATAGTAATAAAAATGTTTTTATACGACCTTTGATTTATGCTGTTTGTACAGAAAATACACTAGCATTACAGCGCTATTTTTATGGTTACATATAAAAAAATTTCAGAAAAATAAAGCAAATTTGAAAAAGTCTCAGATTAAACTGTCAATGTTGTTTAATAATTTACACGCACTCATGGTTTTTAAAAAAAAATTCTGCAGTTTTTATCATAATACAATTAACATTATGCAATTTAATTTATTTGAAGCTATATATAGGAGTACCTTGAGAGAATTAAAGAATTTCATTATGCAGCATGAACGCAATTACTACATACCTATATATGCATATAAAGTCAATTTTGTTAAGTTTTACTGAAAAGTAAATTATGCTAGCAGTAATCTAAAACTTATTTTATATATTACTAGTTAAGGACCATTTCCATTGCATTCTGCTGAGACATAATTATATTTGCTTACATACTGTTTTTTATTTATTAGAATAGATTACAGAGCTGAATATATATAACATTTGCAATTTTTTCAGAAAGCGATGCAAATTTTTAATTTTTTTCTAACAGGCTAGTTTCTTATTTAATATAAATACTTCACGTAGATTTTACCAACAGTATTCAATCAGATCTCTTGTATAATTATTAGTTACTATTACTAGCAACTTTAAAAAAAAATGAGTAATTTATCATCGATCAAAAATTGTAATAGTACCAACGTAAAAGTTCTAGATCAATTTATATTACATTCAGACGAAGACTTGATTAAAGAAGTTTTTGGTTCTTCTTCACCTCAACTTGACACTGCTGCTATTTTTGATAGTGACGTAATAGATATATCACGGTAAGTGCTTTTTCACATTTATACATGTGTTTAAAACACTACTAATTTATAAGTTACATTAGATTAGGATCAAAAAACCATTCTGGAAATTCTGAGGCTATCGTCGGATCGTTGACACATTCTGATCCTCTCAGAAACATCAAGTAGTATACAAGAGAAAAGGTGAACCTACAATAATCTTTTATGTTATGCTCACAGATCCGGCAAAAACATGTTGGCTATGAAAAAGTTATGTACAGAATCTAATATGGCTGTTTGCTGTGAAGATGACAAATCCTACAAAGATGACACAGTAGAGTTGCTTAACGCATTTAAAAAGCGTGGAGAGAAGCTACTGCGTCGTTTAGGTTTGGAGCTAGAAATAATAAAGCAAAAAAGAGAAGAACTGACTGCGAGGGAGCAGCAGATGCTGCAAGAACGGGAGTTAATAAATACTTTTTCATTCATAAATAGTTAGATTTTAACTGTAAATAGTTAAATCAAAATATTCAACAATTTGTAAAATAAAAAAAGTATTTGATAATAGTTTCTCTTTTGAAACAAGACTTTCTCTAAACAAGTAGTAACCTCAAAGTAAAACACACATAAATCAGAACCCACTTTAATTAAATACATCATTCTTTATACAATCGACTTAGATGTGTTATAATAAAATAAACAGTAAAGAACAAGATGTATATTATTATAATAAATTAATTTCTTAGATTAGTGACATATTATTCTGAAAATTCTATGTTGACAGTTAGACAGATCGATCCCTTACTAGTTATGTATACGTGTTTGTTCGAGCCAATACTTTCATTTAATTGTTTCACTCCATGTGCTTGAAGGTATTCAAAATATCTCAATGGCAATATACTCTTGAACTCTTCTGTTACCACTAATACTCTTTCTCCATATTTTGTCTTGATTGTTTCCGCTTTTAAAACTTCAAACCTCTTATTCACTACAAGATCTTTTGAATTTACATAAGGTTTGCGATATGTGGTTTTATTAAGAGTACTAAAATTCATATTGCTTTTCTTCGACTAATTAAATTAATATTAGGAGCAAACTGCTTATATAGCAGATTACCACCATCTGCGTACTTTGCCAACCCACTTTTCAACCTATCACAAGAGTGAACACACATTTTTGAATTGAAACCGGCCCATGTGTATTTGCAGCCTCTAAACATAAGTAAAAAACATATATCAGAATCCACTTTAATTAAACACAATTGACTTGAATGCGATATTTTGCATCTGTCATACTTTATAACTTCTCGCTAGAAAACCGAATTCAAAACACTACACACATTTTCTCTGCACTTACATTTTTCAACATACGTGTGTGTGTGTTTTGAAGTATGTATGTTCCATTGAAAGTAATATAAAGCAGGTCTGACTTCAAAACGTGCTCACAAGTATTTTACATTGAAAGTATACAAGGCCGGTCTTAATTCATGTTTTCACAACTATTTTACATTGAAAGTATATAAGGCCTGTCCTAATTCAAGACGGTGCACGTGTATTTTACATATGTAAAATACGCGTGAGCACGTTTTGAATTAAGACCGGCCTTAACCCACTACTTGTGGCGGTTGCTAAAGTTCGAAGAAATCAGAGTGAAAATACGTCACAAAAGGGGGCTTTTGAGCTTATATAAGCGTTGCCGGAGGTGGCAAGGGTCTCTTATTTTTCGCTTATTTTCTGATTCACTTCGCTTACATTAAGTATCATTGAGAAGACATCCTAATTTAGAAACGGGGTGATAGTGCAGTCCGTCGAATACATTTTTCGGTATTATAAAAGCACAAGTAGTTGCAATTAAAGTAAACGGGCTAAACATATTTGTATAAATAATTATGACGAGTAATGCTGGATGTTACTGAAGTAAGCAATTGAATTACATCTTGAACGAGAGTGCTGTGTAACGTGCATTTTTGTAGTTTAACATTTTACGCTATACTCAATTCGTAAATACATTTCTGCAACTACTATCTCTATGTTTTATATTTATTAACTCGTTGGCGAATGCGTCGTATTATATTGAGTAGGTTGCATCGTTCTTGTCTTGCTGTTCGTATAAATTTTGTTGCTTATGTGGATATACAAGTCTAGATAATAGACGATAAGAGGTGGTAATAGCAACAAGTTGATATAAACAGATGAGCAGTGGTAGTTTGTTCTTGGTTCCTATATATTAATTACGTTGTATATTAACTGTAGAAAGTGTAATTCTTATTCCATTGAAGGAAAGATGCTTTAGATATAGGCGAACGTGTTTTACTCGACCGCACGTGGTTTACGGAACATTGACGGACTTACTTAGTGATTACGCGTACTTTACTAATTGTGTTTTTAGTTGAGTTTCTTTTGAAATAAAAGTTGTAGAACTTGCTTGCTAAACTTGACCGATTCTTTTAGGATTACTGTGTGTGCGATCTAGTTTCGTGGTCCTTTTTTATCAGAGTAAGTGCAATAAACTTGTACAGAATTTTTAAAGGAGCCACTTTAGTCAGGTTTTAAACTCCATTTTTTTAACTCATTTCGTATTAATGATACGTTAAATTTATCTTGCATTTAATAATAAGTAAATAAAATATGAACGTACAGTTTTTTAAAGACGAGATTGTGAGAGTGACCGTGTTTTTAAATGTTTCACCGTATTCAAACAATGCCTGTACCAACTGAAATTAGCTTCAGAAGTTGACGAAGTTCTTTCTGCTGAAGCAGATCCGCAATACGAAAAATTCTTGACGGATGTTTGGATCGGAATTATACTAACTTTAATTGTTCTTAGTTGCGTGTGTTGCATGTGTTCCTGTCTGTTGTACCACGAATTCCACCCCAGCGAATAGACTGTGAATCTTTGCCAAGCTACACCAGTGCATCCGGCTTACCAAGCTATCAGGAGGCTTTCGATCAGTTACAGAAAGTAAAAGAACAATCTGCAGTTGATAGTAGTGTCAGTTTCAAGTTGATAATGGGATGGAACCATGGACACCCCACACTCCACCAACTCCAACTGCAAGGCTATCAGTAGCCGAATTAGTCCAATTCTATAGACACTCTTCCGGTGCTCCTGGTTGTGTAAGTTGAACTATTTCATACTTGTTATTACTTTAAATATTTATCCGTTTGTTTTGCAATATTCTTTGTCGTTTTGATACCTTTTACAATAGAAGTGCATGCTATTTAAAAAAAAAAAAAAAAAAGAAGAAAAATCGACAATACTGGACTACTCATATCAATTGTGTCTACCTATTTATCTTTTGTTATAATTTTGTTTGATTATGTTTAATTGGTGTGTGAAGAAACGTTTCTGTTACTCCCCAATATTACCTCACTTTGTACTAAAAATTTTTTGTATTGCTTTTACCGTTGTTATATTATATAGATTACCCAAACAGTTTTATTTACATTCTACAAAGTACTGAATAATTTAGACTTATCATTGCTGCTATGCTGATTCTTTTTTTTCAGGTTTGCTTGACTATTTTTAATTGCAGGTATTGTGACTAACTCCTTATAGCCGCGTACATTATATGTTGGTCTGCTTTCTACAACCCCCCCTAATCTCCGATTGAGCCCGGTCATTTCTTTGATTTTCTTTGTGTTACGCACGGCTACGAGCCAACGTAGCATAAATTTGGTGCCCAACGTGGCTGCCTCGAATAACGTAACAGCTGGTCGGACGTTAAGTGGAGTTTGGACTCTGGATGGGGAGCTGTATGGAAGGCATCCATAAATTGTTGGGGGAAT
Organism: Platerodrilus igneus; assembly: GCA_036346225.1. Lineage (NCBI taxonomy): Eukaryota > Metazoa > Arthropoda > Insecta > Coleoptera > Lycidae > Platerodrilus > Platerodrilus igneus. The sequence continues at coordinate 683,156 of JARFIW010001588.1, forward strand.
TGGATGATCTGGTCGAAATGTAATGGTTGTTCTAGTTAGAAAGCAGACATTGGGTGTTGTCCAGGAACGTGACCTTGGCGGACGTCATCTACTAAAGTGGTGATTCCCGAGCATACTCCAGGGAACGAATTTTTGTTTATTGAACTGTTATGCTGGTACTGAATTATAAAAGCTATGTGTGATTTGAGTTACTTGGTGAAAATTTTATGAACTGAAAATTAAATTGATTAACATATGGAAAGACACTTTTCTATTTTAAAATCTGAGCGTGTAAATACATAAATAAAATTTTATTTGATGTAAGGGGTAAACGGGTCTTTAGCGTAATTTGATAATGCAATATGTTTTGCATACAGAATAAAATAAGTTTATACTGAGTTCATCATAGACCTGGGAAAAGTAAATTTAGGGTTTCAGGATAGGCCCATCTACTTCTAAATGAAGTGTTGGAGTATAGAGGAACATAAAATTTACGAGAATTTAGATTGAACTTAAGTGTGAAATAATTTATTGTAAATAATTTGTAAATATTGAGATTGTGTGATTTATAATTTATAACATATTAATAAAAGGGTGTATGTTTTGTCGAAAGATTTTATTTTTAAACTTTTCAACGAACTTCGTTCGTTTATGAAATCGATTTGTCGTCCGTCTGTCTGTCCGTCTGTCCGTCCGAGGCCTTTCTAATGGTCGGACATCAATGTGTGATACATCAATCGATTCAGCTCGGTGTCCTGAGCTTAAGTTTTGATGTCAGTTGAAATCGGGCCACGGGGACGCCGTGCCCCGCGATATTCCGTCGGGAAAATTAAAATTTCAAATAGGTCCAAAATTAATGTGCGATACATATTTGGACTCCCCTAACATAGCTGAGTCGAAATATGGTACCCCCCACAAAATCTGACCACGGATACCCGACCCCCCTCCCCCCCGGGGAAATAATTTTTATTTTATCTGAATACTTATAATTATTACAACATAATAATTTTAATTTCTTTAAATTGTTTTAAAGTAAATCTACATTTGGAAGTTCGTTGCGACAATGCCTTGCATTTTCAACTTGTTTTATTTTTCTTTAATATAAAGGTGTTGAGAAAATAAGTAGCCGTGGAAGATGAGTTTGGGAAAGCATAAATTGTTCTATTTAGGAAAAGATTGGAGGAGTTTGGTTTTGAGTTCAGCTAAGGTAAGTAGAAATTCATAAGAGGGGCACTTTCAAAGGTAAGTGGCACCTTAGACAGAGAGAATACTACAGCAAATAATATGGAGCCCAACAGTAGAAAACTGAGTACATAGCAAAACACGGCAATTTTATGGCACCCAACATTGGGGCACGATTTTTAGGGCTTCCTTCCAGGAAAACCACTGCAATTTTTATTACAGCTCAACAGTGGGGCGCGATTCTATAACATACACAACAATATATATAAATAACTCTAACTAGAATATGTACAAGTAGTATAGTAAAATAAATTCTTGCTTGTATATATTATAGTGTTCAGATATATAAGCAAATAAATGGAACACGTCTAAATAGTACCTGGGGAAATCCTTCCTTGGTACATATCGTAGTATCTAGATACATAGCAAGTAAGTTTAATACGTCTAAGTATGACGTGACAAGTCTCTCTTGACACATATAATAAGATTAAGGTATTCAGACGAACAACTAGTTCTTGATATATATATATATATAAAAGAAGTGCAGTAACGGGTTTATAGGTCTACGTTCATAAAGATAAAATTAAAAACTCTTTGTTCTTTACCAAGCTTTTGATTTAACTTTAAATCTTCCTCAGGGTGCTACAAAATTATAAACATCCATGTCAACATTCAAATAAAATACATTAACTTACAAAAACTGGAGTGTAAAATAGTAACTACATTGAAACATACTAGGTTAACATTCTTAGCACTAAATATACAAACTAACAGATTAAAATTGTAACTTCACATGGTGATATGTTTGACCAGGTATGCAAACCTAATTAAGTGACAGGTGTTGGTAGAACCTGATTTCAATACTTACAGAAATTATTGCATAAAATTCAACTTAGTGTCTCTTTTTTTTTGTTGATATTACTTAATTTTAAAATATAAGAATAAATCACACTTAGATTGTTAGTATCAGATTTGAAGTTCAAAACGTTGTTGTTATTATTAATGTGCACCATTTCAAGAAAAAGTCTACTTCTGTAACTAACTTCCCTATCTAAAATTTTTACTTTATTAAAATCCGGAAAATGATTAGCTTTTTTTACATGGCAAGATAAAGCGCACGAATCTTTTTTGATTTTACAGTCACTCCTATGCTGAACAATCCTGGAACGTAACCATTGTGAAGATTGTCCAATGTAGATTTTATCACAATCACTGCATGGAATAGAGTATATGACGTTAGAACGTGTTAACAGAAATTGCGATAAACAATGGCTTTCCAAAAAATCTGACTAAGCAACTTATTTTCGGGAACAACTATAATAATAAAAAACAAAAAACTGATTTGACACCTGTAACAGAAATTGTTTATAAGAAACTACTGATGATTAAAAATTTAACATTAAAATTACTTAACGTCCTTCGGAATGACTCCATCATAATTTCAAAATACAACCCTGTTACTATAAATCAATTATTTTCTGCCATTAAAGATGAGACTCCTATGCTGAGTAGTTCTAACGTCATATACTCTATTCCATGCAGTGATTGTGATAAGATCTACATGGGACAATCTTCACAATGGTTACGTTCCAGGATTGTTCAGCATAGGAGTGACTGTAAAATCAAAAAAGATTCGTGCGCTTTATCTTGCCATGTAAAAAAAGCTAATCATTTTCCGGATTTTAATAAAGTAAAAATTTTAGATAGGGAAGTTAGTTACAGAGGTAGACTTTTTCTTGAAATGGTGCACATTAATAATAACAACAACGTTTTGAACTTCAAATCTGATACTAACAATCTAAGTGTGATTTATTCTTATATTTTAAAACTAAGTAATATCAACAGAAAAAGAGAGACACTAAGTTGAATTTTATGCAATAATTTCTGTAAGTATTGAAATTAGGTTCTACCAACACCTGTCACTTAATTAGGTTTGCATACCTGGTCAAACATATTACCATGTGAAGTTACAATTTTAATCTGTTTGTTTATTTAGTGCTAAGAATGTTAATCTAGTATGTTTCAATGTAGTTACTATTTTACACTCCAGTTTTTGTAAGTTAATGTATTTTATTTGAATGTTGACATGGATATTTATAATTTTGTAGCACTCTGAGGAAGATTTAAAATTAAATCGAAAGCTTGGTAAAGAACAAAGAGTTTTTAATTTTACCTTTATGAACGTAGACCTATAAACCCGTTACTGCACTTCTTATTGATAATAATTAAAGGTCGTTACACATAATATATATATATATATATATATATATATATATATATATATATATATATATTGCTATGAGAATAGGGTTATTTAGGAGTACATAAGGTCACAAGGTAGGTCATATAAACAACACCAAAGTCAAGGAAACTAAACATTTGAATAATAAAAAGTACACAATTTGCCAATTATACAAAAAACAGATATCAAACATGTAGTGGTTTTGAGTTGGATACGTCAACAAACTATTCAAATTTAGTAAGTTTGGTACAAAGCTGGATGTTAAGCCAAAGGTAAAAAAAAATAGGCGGGAGAAAGGAAAGTACACAGCGAGGCAAGGTGCTCTTCGTAGAGTGAAGTGTAAGAAATCAAGATTTATTAAAAAAAAACTTGCACCTGAACTTGATGAATTATTTTTTGGTAAACGAAGAAGATTATTTCAATGGAAAAACTCATTGGTTACAAAAAACTGCAAGTATCAACGAACGATCGGCGTGTTCTTATTTTGTTTAAGATTTAATCACAATTTTTATTACAAGAAGGTATGGGTTTAAAATTGTGAACACTATCTTGAATAAATTGTCATGTTTTTTAGTAGTAAGATTTATAAATAACATTCCATGGAATTTAAGGTATGTATTATACCCGTGTTCTTCTAAAATTAAAAGTTTGTACGACTTAAAAAATGGTTTGTTGAACTTTTCTTCAAATTTACATGCAGGACCACCTCAATGCTCTCAAGAAAACATTACAAACACACTGTATAAAATTTACAACTAGTTTTAATCAATGAAAGAAGGCTCATTCTTTAATAATTCAATCACATTTAGTAAGATAAATAACTTTGTACGCAATTTAATTTATTTTTGAAACAGCAGTACATTCATAAACTTTAAATAATATAAATCAGGAGCATCTAAAATAAAACAAACATAAAACGAATCTTATTCAAAACTGACGCATTAGTGTAAGGATATAATCATGCATGCCCACAATAAACAGACCTTTAAAAACGAACATGTCTCATAACGCAATAAGTAAATAAACGCACCTAACTTACGTCATTATAAAATTCGTCTACGTGATCTTCAATCTAAAATTGACACAAAACCCAGCAGATTAGGTAAACAAAATATGGAACAACAAGTTTGTATACGTGCGGAATTAAAAGGAAAATTTGAATAAATTTTTATACAAAACTCGAGTACGTGATATTAGAAGGTACAAAGTATCATGATCAACGAAATCTGCAATGTAAAGTTTTGAAGTCTACGTGATCGGGGTGAGCATTCCAACAAACAATAGAATAAGTAACTTCGTGTAAAACCCAATGTATGGACGATAAGCTAAGCACAACGCCTCCAATATGACCGAATAACAAGGATAAGCGCGGTAAACCAATAATAGCAGGTGGGTTAGCGTGTCTTTATATAGTATACAAGCTGATAAGAGTGAGTCGTTCTACAACTGAGGCACGACCTGTACTAGTCTGAACCAGTACACCACGCAAAGCTTAATTGTGAAATTAAATAATAAAATTTAAGTGAAAGTCTGTTAATAGAAATTGCAAGTACTAGTGCAAGTGCAAATATACAATATGTAACGTGCATTTTTAATAGTTTAACATTTTACGCTTTTTCTCAATTCGTAAATACATTTCTGCAATTACTATTTCTATATTTTATATTTACTAACTCGTTGGCGAATGCGTCGTATTATATTGAGTGGATTGCATCGTTCTTGTCTTACCGTTCGTATAAATTTTGTTGCTTATGTGGATATACAAGTCTAGATAAGAGACGATAAGAGGTTGGAATAGCAACGAGTTGATATAAACAGATGAGCAGTGGTAGTTTTGCTCTTGGTTCCTATATATTAACTACGTTGAAAATACTGTTGCTTCTTTGCTTTGAGAATAGTGAGAATTAATGCGGGATCAACTTCGAATTGTTCAGGAACAAGCACGGCACGATTTTAGTTGTTTTTCTAGTGAAATAAAAGTTGTATCTTAACTGTAAAAAGTGTAGTGCTAATTCCGATTGAAGTAGTATGGTTTATAGTAGAACTTGTTAAACTCGGCCTGCACGTGTGTTTTACGGAACATTTGACGGACTTACTTTAGTGATACACGTGCTTTGCTCATTGTGGTTTTTTTGGTGCTTTGTCTTTTGATTTTTAAACTGTGTGTGCGATCTAGTTTCGCGGTCCTTTTTTTTTATCAGAGTAGTGCATACTTTGGATTATCCAAATATAGTTGATACTGTAGTTTCTGAATTTTTTAACCCCAAAGAATCTAAAATAGATCATTGCTTGCGCAAATTTCGTTATTTGCGAAATATAACAGATTACCGGTTTGCAAAGGTATTGGTTGAAGTTTCTCACTGCTTTTTGGATGTTTATGAAAATAATATACATTTGGTCCCAGTTGAAATTAAACTAGTGCTACAAAATATTTCGAAATTATTGTCTCAGGAAATAGAATTAACAAGAAATTTATCAATGCTACATAGTTCCGTCGCATGATAATGTCTGTTGCTAACACCAGTGAAATACGTAGGTGTGATTAGGGTAACGTGTGATAAGTTCCATCAATACTCTCACAGTCAAGGGTGAAGTGCTTCGTTAGTGCAGGACATCGTAAATCCCACACTTCAATTGCAAGGAAGCGTTACTGAAGGACTTTTTGTAAGTTGAACTATTTCCTACTTGTTATTACTTTAAATATCTATCCGTTGTTTTGCAATATCTTTGTCGTTCTGATACCTTTTACAGTAGACTTGCCTGCTATTAAGAAAAAAAAAAAGAAAAAAAATCAATACTACTGAATTACTCATATCAATTGTGTCTTACCTATTTATTTTTTGTTAACATTTTGTCTGATTTGTGTTTAATTGGTGTGTGAGAAAACGTTTCTGCTACTCCCCAATATTACCTCACTTTGTGATAAAATTTTTTGTAATGTTTTTATCGTGATTATATTATATAGTTTATCTAAACAGTTTTATTTACATTCTACAAAGTACTGAATAACTTAGACTTTTCATTGCTGCTATGCTTATTCTTTCTTTTATTTCAGGTTTGCTTAACTAATTTTCTTGCAGGTATTGTCACTAACTCCTTACCGCCGCATACATTATATGTCAGTCTGCTTTCTACAACCCCCCCTAATCTCCGATTGAGCCCGGTCATTTCTTGGATTTTCTTTGTGTTACGCACGGCTACGAGGCAACGTAACAAATAGAAATTTGCCGTTGACATTAAAACGGCATCAACCAACCAATCAACTAAGTAAACCAACTAACTAATTGAGTAAATCAACGACTAAAGCGTTCGACTTGGCGTTTAACCAAGCAAGTTCACTAACCAAGAGACTAAGCGATTCAATAAACCATTACCAATCCAACCGAATAAGAACTCTAACGAAGTACGGACACGCGTCAAGCTGAAAACAACTCAATGGTACTGGTTAGCAGCGCGTAACGAAAAGCCAAACGGATTAGGGTGTACTCAAAGCTACACATTCAAACCAGGGAATCAAACTAGAATAACACCAGGTTAGCGATGATTAATCTATAGCATAAAACTGAAATTTTTTTGAACGTTTAAAACTTGCATGTATTTAGATATTTATGTGAAGGGTCATCAAAAGTTTTGATTGATACGGAGAAATTAAGAAGGGTCATCGAACGTTCAACGAGACTCCAATTTAATACAGAGTTATTTTTGTTGGCTCTATATTTCAATATGGTTATAATTTGATGATGAACAGATTTATATTTTTACTTTGATTCGAAGACTTTAAATATCAAATAATACTACAAAGGTTGTAGAAGTGCAAATTGTACATATTTCTTGGTTTATTATACAACATTTTTGATTATTTCGTTTATATTATTTAGGTATCAAATGTTAGAGAGAAAGAGGGTGGCTAAAATCTTTCTGTTATCGTATCGTCGTGCACTCTATGTGGGGTTGGACTGAGCTAGTCGAGGCACAAAATTGTGTGCAACCTAAATTTTATTCTAGATTATTTAGGAACACAGAGCGGTTGCGGACAGCAGGCAACTGTGCGTTAAATACATCGAAGTACGGCGATATCATAGCAATATATATATATATATATATATATATATATATATATATTGCTATGTAACCTTATAAGAATAATCGTGCCTCACGAATTGGGCACCAAGAATTGCCGTGGAACTCGGGTAAAATTCTCACCAACAAAAATATTTTCGAAAATTTTATAAAATTTTCAAAACTCGAAAATTCAAAATTAAATAATACAAAAAAAAAATTTCTTACCTGTTTTCCTCTCTTCCTCGGTCGAATGGCCTTCTTCAACTGCGTCCGGCTAGCCCATTTGGACCTCCTTTTAGATATCTATATTCACTCTCATATTCTATCATTCACGCACACTCCCAATAAAACCACAAAGTACAACAAACATACAATCTCATATTTATTACTATTTACAAAAGAAATTCAATATTGTCCATATTTCATTGTTCACGTTACACTTCAGTAAATTTTATTTTGTTATGTCCTGTATTTTATTTTAAAATCATCAAACACATAAAATGTACCTGGAGTAAATGGGCCTAGAATAATACCTTCTCTAAAATTCCTTCTTTATAATTTATTTATTTATTTTAATAATCTAAGTAAACTGTGGGTTAGGGTGAACTCATGATAACCCAGCTAATTATGCATAATGTATGCCCTTCTACTTTGCACTAAAAAAACAAAGCCATGTACTCTTCACAAAAATTTCACGTTCTGATAGAACGTTTAAAAGCTTTATAGACACCTTCAAATTTCTAGTTGAATACCATAATAAAGTTATTTACACGTATTATGTTTAATACGTAAATAATCTACACTACCTTGAAAAACACTCTCATACGTTACCCATTATTTACAGTTTATACGAATCATAATTTCAAATCGTTACCTGGAAATTTCTAGATCTCCGCTCTGTAGACGATGGTATGTATTTCTTCTACCTGGTCTGCAGGCCGTTTCTCTCTGTTACTAGACAAACACCATCTAAGTTGAACTGCTAACGCTGCCTTCACGGTGTAACCAAATTCCAAATTCCATTTCAATTATACGTCTTTCACAAATATTTACTGTAATCTATGTTACTTAAAGTCCCGACACGAGTTGGTTAAAATTTATAGGTGATACCTCTATTAAAAACAATGTAACCTCGGCACACTAACCGCGTACTATTTAAGAGGCTACCACTATGCAATATAATTTAAATGATTTTATAATACTTACAACTCGTGTTAACTTTCATACGTCGTTTGGGACGATCGAAATACTAAGGGCTTTAATAATGTTCTCGTAAACTATTTAGATCTTTAGATTGCCACCACCTGGCCACGTTTATTCGAAATTTCCTGCTCACAACAACTCACTCCCACAATTTTGCACTCAACCCAATTTTCAAATCCGCGAATTTCAGTACGTCGTTACAATATTTTCAGAAAATTACGCTACACTATCCTCGTGTTTATATCAAGTCAAACTAACATATTGACCAATCGTAGACCCACATACGTTTCTTAAATCTCTCCTATACTACCGTTGTCTCATGCTTATGCGTTTTCTACGTCTCCTTCTAACCTTGCTTGAGTGGTAGAAAATCGATATTCTTGTTTGTGCGTTGTCTACCACACGTGGACTTACTACGTGATTTAACTAACCGCTCATTAGCATTTCCAGAGAATATAAGCAACGGTTTACCCGATATTCTCTGTAACCGTTTGCTATCTACAAAAATAATTGGAAGCTTGACATTTCCAAACTACGCAGGTGTTCAATCGTAACGAACGTTTTAAATACATTTCTCGGAGTTGTATTTTAGCGTATTTTAATTCCACCGATATATTTGTCTGTTAGCAACGCTTTTATGCATATTATATATCAATAATCGTTTAATTTAATTAAATTAAATTAATAAATTAATGGCATTGGCTTCTGCCATTCAATTTCTTTGCAAACCTACTAAATATTCATCATTATTTGTAAAATTTCGTTAATACCTGATACTTAAAAATGAACTAACTGGAATAAATTTCGCTCGTAAATTTTGTTTGTTCCTTTATACAGGGTGTATTGAAATTGCTTCGTTTATATTTATTTTTAATCTTTTTAAAACCACTACATTATATATATATATATATATATATATATATATATTGCTATGATTATAGGGTTATTTAAAGGTATATAAAGTCATAAAATATAAATACTTTATGTAAACATTATAAAAATCAAGAAAACCAAACATTTAAATCGTAATAAGTAAATAATTCGTTCATTATACAAAAACAGATACAAATCACTCTGTATAAAATCACTAACCAACTACAGTTAATTCAAGGAAGCACATTCAGTAATAACTAAACCACATTCATAAAAAAATAATTGCGGACGCAATCCAATCCATTTTAAAACGTTTAAATCTTTCTGTTATCGTAGCGTCGTGCACTTTATGTGGGATTGAACTGAGCTAGTCGAGGCATAAAATTGTGTAAAATCTAAATTTTATTCTAGATTATTTAGGAACACGGAGCGGTGGCGGACAGCAGGCAACTGTGCGTTAAATACATCAAAGTACGGCTATATCATAGCAATATATATATATATATATATATATATATATATATATTACTCAAATTTAGACCAGGGTAGAAAATTAATTAACGACATCAAATAATTTTAATCACCGTGTATAAGGAAGCTTTGGGAAAAAGTACGTGTAATTAAAATGCCTAGTGTGAAGATTTAAATCATTCAATTAGAATGTAGGGTTTGTATAGAATTTTATTAGATAATACGCGTTATTAAAACCGTGGAGCATAAAAATTTATTCGTTTCATTAAAAATAAGGGATTTAAATAATTCACTAGACGCTTTCTATAAAAAGAAGCAGAATTAAAATGCTCAACGTGTATTTAATTTAATTGTTCCAAGAAACAAATAGAAATTACGTGCAAAATTTATATTAATTAATTCAATTTTTAAGTAAGGGTACTAAACAAAGTGTACAAATAATATTTAATATTTAATTAGTATTCGCTAAAAATTAAAGGGTAGAAGTCAATGCCATTCATTATTATTTTAATTGGAGTTCATTGAACCATTAGTAATACATAATATGCATAAAAGCTTTTAAAAACCCAATAATACCAAATATGAGACGCATTGCTAGCATACAAATCTATCAAGAAGGTTAAAATACGTAGAATATCCAAATCGTAGAAGTATTACGATTGAACACCTGCGTATTTTTTAATATCAAAGTTCTAATAAATTTGAATAGATAAACATGAAAATTCTGCGTATATTGCAAACGGTCGGATAAACCGTAGCTTAAATTAGCGGGAAGGCTAGATACGGGGTTATTTAACTCAAATAGGAATCTACGTGGATTGAAATAGTCCATAATAAAAAATATCGATTTGTACCACTTAGACCAGGGTAGAAAGAGATGGATGAAACGCGCAAAGCCGAGACACGGATGATAGAAGACGTGATATGAGCAACGTCACTGGGTTTGCGATTGGTGGAAATAAGATGCAAATATGAGAGGTGTAAACGTAACGATTTCTATACAAAATTAATTAGTTGTTCTCGGACGTGTTTGCGAGCCGTGTGAAAATTTCTTAGATTTTTAACTGGCGCGAGTGCAAATTTTGTAGAATCGCGTGCCGAGCTGTCGAAAAGGGAACAAAGAATGCGAAATTCTTAAAACTGTCCGTCGCGGGACAAATCCGACGTGCAGGCGACCATTATATAAACCCGTGTTTATAGGAGTTTTGCTCGATTAGATTTTCGATTTTTATTCAATACTTTAAACAGTTTTGCTCTTTATTTTGCTGTTATACCATACTTCAAGCAGAATACGTGCTACGATACAAGTTATTATGCATTAGTGCACTTAGAAAAGAAGATACAAGGTAATAAAGTCTAGTTATATTTGCGAGTATTACTGTACCAATTATCCAAATTAGTAACGATAAATGAATAAACAAAAGTAGGCAGTTTTGGGTATAGCGTGAAAGAATTATGAATTTCAGTGCTATTTTTCGGGGGTGTTAATAATCAAATGTTATTCGTAAACGTGATTGAATCCACAAAACAAGATCTAGATATATAAGGTTATCATAAAGTAAGGGATATAGTTTAAATTATGATAACTTTTTAACAAATTAAGTTAATAACAAGAAATAAATGAAATCTAATTGCTTATGAAATGGGATTTAGTATGCCCAAAACAGGTTACGGCAATTGCTCAATATGACCTCCATTTTGTTGTTGTAAGATCACCATCCTTACCTCCAAATTGTACACAGCATTTCGTAACATTTCTGGTTGAATTGTACCAATTTGCTCCGTAATACTGTCTTTTAATTCTTGTAGCGTAGTTGGTCGTCTTCTAAACACTAAACTTTTAAATAACCCCACAGCCAGTAATCCGCTGGGTTTAGATCAGGTGATCTTGGTGGCCATGAATTTACGAAATGTCTGCTTAACACGCGATCTTGAAAACGTTGGTTAACAATTCTTTGACTGGTCGAAAATGTACGGGGTGCTCCATCCTGCATAAAATGATGTTTTCAATTCAGTAGTGCTCGTTTTGCAGCTGTGGAATAACATAATTTTGTAACATTTGCAAGTATCGTTCACCATTTACAGTTACAGATACGGCTTGTCCATTCTGCATTTCCTCGTAGAAATACGAACCAATAATAAAATCAGCTGTAAAACCGCACCAAACGGTGACTTTCTTGTCATGAAGATCTTTTTGAACGATTTGTTGCGAATTTTCTGCAGACCAGATTCTACAGTTTTGAGTATTGACTCCACCATTCAGAGTAAAATGTGCCTCATCTGTCCATAAAATACGGGATAACCATTCGGATTCAATTTCCATCTGAGCCATTACTCGCAAAGAAAAATCGTACCTAGTAGCCAAATCTGCGTCCCTTAATTCAAACAGCATTTTCAGTTTATATGGATACATGTTTAGAATTTTGCGTAAAATTTTCCAAACCGTGGTATACGGCATTTGCAATCGCTTGGATATCGCATTTGCACTGCTGATTGCGAGTGAATTGCTTCTGGCTATGTCTTGATTTTCATGAAGAACCTCTGCAACTTGGACATCACTAATTATTGGTCTTCCTGATCTTGGTAAGTCAGTTACAGACCCTGTTCTTTCAAATTTTGTATCAAATTGCGGTACGCTTTCATTTGACAGGGTCCCGCTCTCAAACCCATTCTCGTGCGAAATCTTCGTAATCCAGCGGTTTAATTTCTGCCGGATTCATAATAGCACTGAACTAAACCAATTCTTGTTTGTAAATCCATGTTATTACAGTTGAGTCGTTTGAACTCAACGTTTACTTGAGTTTTAATTTCAAAATAAAACTTCAAATTGAATAATTTCGTTTTGACACTAGTGTCAACAATTGTTATGACAACGCTTTTGTTTCTCATAGATATTGTAAAATCCCATTCATTAAGCAACTAGATTTCGTTTATTTTATGTTACTAACTTAATTTATTAAAAAGTTGTAATGATTTAAAATATATCCCTTACTTTATGATAACCTAGTACATAGATGCGTTCCTGAGAAGCCCTAAAACTTTTTAAACGAATGGTGTTGTAGATGAATTTTAAAAGGCGACCAGGAATCTGATGACGTAAACCCAATTGAAATGGTGAAATTAGCAAGGACGATGTACATTGAAGCCACGAGTGCAGTAACCTTCAGGTAAGTTATACAATTTTGTTCGAACTTTGATGTTTTGGTGTGTGTTGGATATCTTTATAATTTATTTGATAAAAAATGGACAGTAGTGAATTTGTATGAACAACAACTTTTAATTTTAAGGGTAAAATTTTCTTGTTTAAGTAGAAAGGAGTATTTAGCAGTTTATGTTTTGATTATGATGAAAATTTGGGTCTGTCTTTGAGCTCAATTAGACTAACCTGTTTAATTAACGTAAAGGGGTGGAAGATGCTCCCTTTTATTCAGACCTAGGTCTGCACATATTGTAACTTAATTAGTATGCATCCTACCAGGACTTTAATTCTGGATGCATATTAAAATGATGACAAATTTAAACTTGGAATTTTATGATACTGATATTTATGCTGAAATTTAATTTTGAAATTTTAATGTATTAGAAATATTGATGTAAATAGAGTTAACGTTGATGTTTGTGGTAGGAATGTGTTTGTTTTTTTATGAATGAAGATAAAAGTTTTAACTAGGTGAGCAGCCGAGGCGGAAAGAGTAAAGAGGCGATTATTAGAAGAGATTCAACAGGGCGAGAATCACAGCAAATCTTGGTGCCCAATTCGAGGGGCTCGAAAATTTTTTTTTACGCTGGTGAGGCTTTTTGTAGGTTTCACAGCAATATATATATATATATATATATATATATTGCTATGATTATAGGGTTATTTAAAGGTATATAAAGTCTTAAAAGAGAAATACTTTATGTAAACATTATAAAAATCAAGAAAACCAAACATTTAAATCGTAATAAGTAAATAATTAGTTCATTATACAAAAACAGATACAAATCACTCTGTATAAAATCACTAACCAACTACAGTTAATTCAAGGAAGCACATTCAGTAATAACTAAACCACATTCATAAAAAAAAATAATTGCGAACGCGCCCAATCCATTTTAAAACGTTTAAAACATTCGTAAGCTCAAAATAAATACAAATTCGGCATATTTAAAGAAAAATAAACGTAAAAATAAAATTTCTTTCAACCTAGATGCATTTGCGTATGAAATTTAAGTCAATGAAACCGATAGAATTTATATCAGTTTGTATAGACAAACATTTAAAAACTGGCATATTTTATAAAGTATAAATAATTGAGGCAAAAACGTACGTGTCGTTTGAAATGTAGGAATTGCCACATTCAATAAAACCCAGCATATGTAAACAAAGTCACTAAAATTAAGACTACGTGCAGTTGAAGGTACAAAAATACCAAATTCCATAATACAAAGCTTTGATGTATGTGCAAAATCAAGCGTGTATAACATGACATACTGAATAAAACTCAACAGGTCGAAGATAGCACATAATTGCAACGCTTTTGCCATGGTCTAGTAACAAGATAGCGAGCGGTCAAACAATACGAGCACGTGGAACGAAGTTGTCTATAAACCGACTGGAGCCGATAAGAGTATTCAGTCTATAATCGACGCATGGACTGTAATAGTCGAAATAGAGTATTACGTAAATTTCAATTTAGTTAAGTTAAATTAAAAGTTATAAGTGAAAGTCATATTAATTAAAAATTCTAAGTGGAAAACAGTAAAAATGCGCGATTGAAATTCGAGTGTATAACTCTGCCGTTAATATAATACGTAAGTCTAGATTTGATTAATATAAACAAAATCTCTACAATTTATTTAGGGCTCTAACTAAGTAAGGACACAGCTATAAATCGAGTCTGAGTACGGGAAACTATATAACGATGCTAAGTATGGGATTTTAAAATCGACTTTAAGCACGGACACTGAGTAATCAACTAAATACTAAACGCTAAACTAAAGGACCAACTAAATAATTAAATAAATAAGACTAAATTGCGACGCTAAAACACTAAAATACTGCGATCAAATTCCAAATAAATGGCATGATACCTGAAGTCCAGAGTCAGTACTTCAAATCATTGAACAAATGGCTTCAAGTTGCTGGAAAATAGTTTGAAGTATAGGAATACCCGCCAAGCGGCAGGTCAACAACTCGAAACTACTAAACAAGCAACCGATTTGGATCAGGAAGCTCTAATAAGAAGCAGCAGGAAAAGTATCAGGTCAGAATTATCTTTTCAATTCATAGTGCGTTACATTTATTATTTTAAATATTTGATGAACTTAAAATTTGCATGTAATTTGGATATTTGGTGTAAAAGGTCAACAAAAAATTTGGTTAGTGCATAAAAGTACGTTTAGAAAGGGGAATAGTTCTTTGAACGTTTAACGAAACCATTCACAGCAAAATACTATTCTTTTTGTTGGCTTTAATTGCTATAAAATGGTTTAAATAAGGTTATAAATTTTGTAATGAACAAATTTGATAAGAGTGTTTATATTTATTTTGATTTAAAAGTTATGTAAATAGTAAATGATATTAAAAAGGACGTAGAGTTGTAAATTGTAAATTCTCTTCGCTTATTATACGAATTTGGTGAATTTCGCTTGTATTATATAGGTGTACGGAGTGTTAGAGGGGAGTGAGTAAAAGTCCTCTGTTATATCGTAGTTCACTCTGCGCGGGGTATCACTGAGCTAGTCGGGGCATAAATTTAATTGTGTTTATTTTAAGTTATTTAAGAGGCACAGAGAGGTGGTGATCAGCAAGCAATTGGTCGTTATACATCTGAGAAGCGGCGATATTGTAGCAATATGTAATCTTAAGATGCTTATTCAATTAAATAGGGCCCGTATAAGTATTCTGTTAAGAAACACTCACCAGTACGTCCAAGTTGATGAGCTTGTGACACCTCCCCCAAGGATAGCGAGAAACAAATGAACCCAGAACAACGCGAGCCGTGCATCTTTCTTGCTCGAACAGACGTAGTTCACGTACAGTAGTATATTTGGCCTACTAAAAGAAGCGGTAACTACTCAATTAGTCATAAGTCAACGTGATGAACAGGTCATGCCCACCAGAGAAAGCTGTAACAAGTACGATTAAAATTAGATCATTTACGAAGAAAGGTACATTTTTAAAACTGAAATTACCTACCACACGAACGGTGTGCACAAACTTTTTGTAGTCAAGGAAGTATTGTAACGAAAAAAAATTCTTTGTCGTATAGGTGCAGAAAGAATAAAATGAGGAACTCGTTTTATAGCAAGAATTAAATTCAATCCCAGCAGTATCAACGCACAGGTGTAGATAGAAACTCAAAACAGACTTTATCACATAAGTGTGATCTATTATTTCAAAGAGTCTTTAGGATTGGGTATTATAAGAATTAATTATGCTGTTTAGTAATACGCACCAAGACAATGGATAATTAAAACAAGGTACCGATTATTTAAATTATCGAGGAACTTTCCATTTCGTAGTAAATAGGTTTTAATCGAATTGTAGTAAAGCGAACCTATTGTCGTAATGTCTAATATACAGGGTGGTGTATGAGTGACAAAAGCAGAATCGTTGCGAATGAATAATTAAATGGCGTAAGGTTTAGTACACTGTTGAAAGGTAGACATTACACAGTGTTTTGAATCCCGTTTACTTGGACGAACATGTGTAGTAGAGTGAGGAAAAGGAATTCCTAAACGCACAATTTGTTGTCTTAGATAACACTACATTTTTTATTTAAATGTCCGAAAAGGAACCTGTTGACACAAAGGTTAAACTCAAGTGTTGGGGGATCCTTAGCAGCCACAGACTGCTTAACCACTAAATATCGGCGAAATAGGGCATATATTTAGAAAACAATAGAAGGGGAACCGAGTTGTATCTAGGCTGTAGGAATGTCAGGTGACTATATCGGCTAGCTCAGAATAGAAATCAGTGAAGGTACACGTCCAACCACTTCCAAGACGGAAACCTAATGACGAAAAAATAATTGAACTTAAACTTGATGATTATTATAAACACCTAGGTGTTGGTTTTGCAATATTTTCAACTAATCCTGATTGTGGGGAAGGATTTATTGGAAAACTATAAATTCGATAAATGTCCAAGAGTTCGGGGATCTAGGTAGTCACAGGCTGCTTAACCCCTTCACATACCACTGAATATCGGTGAGGTAGGGTATATACTTACGAAACAATGGAAGGGGAACCGAGATGAATCCAACAAGAAAAAGTAACGGTAATGTTCGAAGACAGCAAACATAGAAACAAGGACAAAAGTGTTGGAAGCATATGTGTGGAGCACAACACTGTGCGCCTATAAAATAGGGAGAGTCGGACAAGCAGCCAGGAAAATGAAAAAGCTTTTTGGAATGTTATGCTTCAGCATGGACAGATAAAGATAATATCAAAGAGGTAGATAGGGGAATAAAGATATCTGTCCGAAACAAATAGAAGTAGATGAGCAGGATACGTTCTAAGGCATTTTTAGGGAATAGTGCAGGCTATATTACAAGCAGTTGTAGAAAAATAGAGGTAAATGTAGACCTAGATCAGAATATTGCACGCAAATAGTGAAAGATACAGATTGTGGAATTTTAGGGAAATATGCAGGTTAGCTCAGAATAGCAACCAATGGAGGTATGTGTCTAACCACTTCCAGGACTGAAGACTTAATAATGATGAGTAGTTAAGGAAATTTTTATAGGACGGTTTAAACATTCGCTTGAATTGAAATGAAAGTTTGTACAATTTCTAAAGTCATTTAGGTTAGATTTTCTAGAAGGCGTTTATTAAAAAGAAGTACATCAAAGTGTTTACAAAATTAAAATGTCTACAGCCTGCAGAAAATGATAGATGGCAGGGATTTAACATAACAAGTTACAAAGTGTACACACTAAATTTAAATATTCTTCCAAATTTAATGAATAACCAATCAACAGTTAAATGTAGGTAAACAGTGGGAGGAATTAGAACCTCATACGAATTCAAAGAACTCACAAGCATGATAAACTGCCGCTGGTATTAATTAACTAATAAAATGTTTTTGGATTATTTTTATCCGATGCGAAGTAATCACACATGTCAAATAAATGGGCGTTCGTCAATATGGAACTGCACATGTTTCCGTAAAACACTTTTGCGTGTTGCAGAATAATCACACAAATTGCATATGAACGGTCTTTCGTTAGCATGCGAATGCATATGTCTTTTAAATTATTTTTCTGTGATGAGGCATAACCACACAAATTGCATGCGAATGGACGTTCATTAGTATGCGACCGCATATGTGTTTGTAAATTACCCTTTTCTAAAGCGGCATGATTACACAAACTGCATACAAATCGACGTTCGTTCGTGTGCGACTGCACATGTTGTTTTAAAGTCTTTTTCTGTGATGCAGCATAATCACACAAATTGCATGCAAATGGACGTTCGTTAGTATGCGACTGCATATGTGTATGTAAAGTTCTTTGTTGTGATGCGGCATAATCACAAAGGTTGCATGTAAATGGACGTTCATTAGTATGCAGTTTCATATGAGCTTGTAAATTACATTTTCGTGATGCGGCATAATTACATAATTTGCATGGGAATGGACGCTCGTTAGTGTGCAACTGCATATGTGTTTTTAAATTCGTTTTCTGAGACGCGGCATATTTACACAAATTACATGCAAACGGACGTTCATTAGTATGCGATTTCATATGTCTTAGTAAAGTACTTTTCATTGATGCGGCATAATTACATAATTTGCATACGAATGGACGTTCGTTAGTATGAAACTGCATATGTAATCGTAAAAGACACTTTTCTGATGCTGTATAATCACACAAATTGCATGCAAATGGACGTTCGTTAGTATGCGAGTACATATGTGTTTCTAAAGTCGTTTTCTGTGATGCGGTATAATAACACAAATTGCAAGCAAATGGACGTTCGTTAGTATGCCGCCGCATATGTCTTTGTAAAGTATTGTTTTGTGATGCGGTATAGTTACATATATTGCATGCAAATGGACGTTCATTAGTATGCGTTTTCATATGTGATTGTATATTACTTTTTTGTGACGCGGCATAATTACATAATTTGCATGCGAACGGACGCTCCTTGGTATGCAACTTCATATGCATTTGTAAAGTACCTTTACGCGATGCAGTATAATTACATAAATTGCATTTGAATGGACGTGAGTTAGTATGCGTTATCATACGTGCTTGTAAATTAAATTTTTGTGATGCAGCATAATTACATAATTTGCATGCGAATAAACGCTCGTTAGTATGTGACCTCATATGTTTTTGTAAACTACCTTTCAGTGATGCGGTATAATTACATAAATTGCAAGTAAATAGACGTTCATTAGTATGCGACATCATATGTATTTGTAAATAACTTTTTTATGATGCAGTATAATTACAAATATTATATAAAAATAGACGTTCATTAATATGCAACTTCATATGTTTTCGTACATTATTTTTCCGTGATGCACCATAATTACACAAATTGCACGCAAATGGACGTAGGTTGGTACGAGACTTCATATATGTTTCCAAATTACTTTTTGTAATGCAGGTTAATCACAAAAGTTACACGCAAATTAACATTTAGTAAGTAGTACATCGATTGTAGAAGTCTTGTGTGATGTGGCACGATCACACATATTCCTTACAAATGGACGTTCGGCAAAAAGCAGCCGTATATGGATTTATAGCTTACTTTTACAAGACGTCAAGTAAGTATATAAAAAAGATATCAACGACCGTTCGTTAGTTTGTGAGCACATACAAACTTGGTGAAACCTTTTTAAAGTGAGAAATAATTACATAAATTATATGTTAACGAACGTTCCGTAGTATGTGATCGTGTTATATTTTTTAAATTACTTTCTGCTGTGTACAGTCACTTCTTATTAAGTCAATTATTGTGAATATACAATAAACTCATAAATTCCCGTCTACATAAATAGTGTATTTAAATAATACTCTACTTTTGAATCGACTTGACAAAATGTTTATAAAGTCATTTCCTTTTAATACCAAACATCATCTGTTAGTAAACGATAAATTCTACTGGATGTTTTTGCTCCATAATTAGCTATCGATTGTATCGTTTGCAGGAGCTTGTTAAAAGAATTAAATTTAAACTGCCTTAGTTTTTGTATACTTCTTTCCGTATGTGGATGTTAACCCGCAAGTACTACGAACTGTGTTACGTGCCAAGCGGCACTTTAACATGTATTAGGTTAAGTTGATGTGCCGAGGTTTCGCGCCAAAATTTCAAAAGACGCGGTGCGCGGAGTTTTAAAAGACTAGGCGCGTACTTCCGATACGTCACAGTGCGTTTGCGCAGATCGCGCGACGCTAGAGGGTTGGACGAATAAGTTCGCGCCGATGTGAAAAAGACAAAAGAGTGGGGACAAAGTGGTGAGAAGTTTCCTGTTCTCTCTATAACGTGGCTGTTTGCCTTTGATCTTCAAGGAGTGTGGTTGGTCAGGTATCGTATCGTAATTATCTTTACCTATGTAGATATCCTGCTTGCTTATCTTTTGTTTGTCGACCTTTATCTGGTTTTTTCCCGTCATTTCCTGCATAGGTAGGTAACAACTTGAGCCGTAGGAACCGTACTGCACGGCCCTGGCTGACGACCTCATGACTGCCGTAGCTGGCCGGAGCTGGTCCGAACGCTTTTGTAGAGCGTCGGCGTATCATCTCTAATTCCTCCGGGCTTGAGTAGCCTGATGGACTTTAATAGAGGCCTACCTTAGCGCAACTCCGTCGAATGCCGGATATCTTATGTGAGTATTCTTTTTGTTAAAATTATTCGCTTTTATCTTTTATTGTTTTAAATATGCAAATTTCCGAATTATGGCGCTATATAAATTTTGCATTGGTGACGTCATTAGTAGTGGCCACGCGAAATCTGTAATAAGGTTACGCTGCCCTCCGCGAGTGGCGTTGCTAACATCCCGCTTTACTCATTGCGCTTGCGCGATGTATTTATGAACTCTTAAACTGTATTACCGACTTTGTAACTGTATTTATCGACGTACTTCGTAAACTGTTTTATCGACTCTTTAATTATAAGATTTATCGATTTTTAAAGCGTAGTAACTGGTCAGAGGGACCCATCTCATATTTGGTTCCCATTCATTATAATTTATTGGTGGGGTTTTGACTTTCTAGCCATTACTTATTTTCTAGTGCACTTTTCAGTAGGAGTATGAGTAAAGCATCCGCTGCGCGAGATGCTTATTTTACCGTGGAGTGCATTTCGGGTCAAAGTGATCCGTTTATAGCAAATACGTTCTTGCAATATACATGGTAAGTTATTGTCAAATTACACACTTATTTTATACTGGTTAATAATAATTATTTGACTTCTATTTTAATTATCTCTATAGCATAATGGTTAACTTTCTGATGATCAACTTGCTGAGATCATAGACAGTGAAGACTTTTGAGAAGATATGAAATCGGAAGTTATTCAAAATCAACCATCAGAATCATGTGATAGTGTTGTTACAGTCGATGATTAAGCTAATGCTTTAGTGATAATAACAGAAGAAGTTGATAAAAACGAGGAAGAAGATGGTACAGAAATATTCAGCGAACATGAATATTTTATCTTCTATGATGATAGTGGTGATGATGGTGGAAATATATGCAGTGAAACGACATCACAGAGAACATGATATGGAAATGATGGTACAAAATAGGCAAAAGATCCATCCAATAAAGGTAAAGTAAGACAAATATCAAATATCACATTTAAGTATAGTGACTGCCCAGTTTCAAAAGTATACTAACTCAATATTCAATTGTTAAGATATTTATAGGATCGGCCCCCTTTAGTTTCTGACTCGTCGACTCCACGTGCTGGGCGAGGCCAAGTGTATTATCACTTGTTATTTTGGGAATTTTACCAGTTGTCTAGTTCAATAGCATGACGCGATGCTCACTTTGTCACATAAATTCGTATTATACCTATGCATTTACTTCAGAAATCCCAGGAATCTTCATTCAATCGATCACGTCGTATTGTTTGTTGGCCTTATTTTAATCTGAATCCAATAAATTTGGTGTTTGTTTATTTGTTTAAGGTGATATATCCACGCACTTTTTGAATATATGTTTAGCCAATTCATGCAGGTTTTTCACTGATTTAATTTCAATGCGTTTCGTTACCTTTTCATATTCTTATCTTTGCTCATAGTTACTCTTGGATATCTGTTTTAATCGTTTGTACTGCTATATACAGTGTGCTCTCAACTAATAATATTTATAATGACGTATTTACTCTTCTAATATCTCTAATTCTGTGCTTCTGTTACTTGGGAGTTTCCCTTGTTTATTCTACGACCCCTATGACTTAACCTACCCCTAAACTAACCCTATAATTACAGCATTATGTATATATATATATATATATATATATATATATATTATTTACATACGTTCATGCTCAATCCTTATGTTTATTTCTACAGTTGAAGAGAATATTACAAAACTACCACATCCTTTTTCAAAATCTAAATTTAAATCCCTATAGTAGGGGATAAAGAATACTACTATAGTAAGCCTGCTTATCGTAAAAGGCGATTAAAAGGCGCAGCAAGGGGCAGGTAGCCTTGCTGGCTAAAAGATATTGGAGGAGGGTCGGTTGGTCTCGGGCGATCTCAATAATTTACAAGCTTGTTGGGGGTTGGCCGTGACGGATACGGCTTTTTGCTAAAATCTTTAAAAACTGCGTTGTGGAAAGATATGGGAGCCTACCACAATATTTCCCAGGTGTGCGTGGCCTAAAACACGAAATAGATATGATGGAGAGCTCACAAGTAAAATTCTTGTCCGGAGGTAAAATACTCCCTCATTCGGATCTCCGGGAGGGGGTACTTGGGGCTCGTCATCGTAAGAATATAAAACAACAGTTTGATTTAGTGATAGGGACTTGGAATGTAAGGTCATTACTCAGAGTAGATAAGTTAACGAATTTATTAGTCGAAATGAGAAAGCAAAAGCTGGACATTTTAGGTATTAGTGAGGTGAGATGGCCAGATAGTAATGACTTTTGGAAGGAGAATTATAGAATAATTACAACTTCTTCAACTAATGCACAGGCAGGCGTAGGAATAGTGTTAGATAAAAGATTAGGGCATAAAGTTAAAGAGTACTTACAATTTAGTGATAGAATAATTATGGTTAGATTGAGTACAAAACCCACAGACACTGTTTTAGTACAGGTTTACATGCCAACAACTCAGTACGAGGATGAGGAAGTAGAAAAGGTATACGAGGATATAAATAGTATAGTGAGAAAAGTAAAAGGAGATGAGAATTTAATAGTTATGGGCGATTTTAATGCATCAGTGGGAGAAGGTAGTGAGGGAAAAATGGTAGGAAAATTTGGGTATGGCAGACGAAATGATAGAGGAGAAAGATTAGTTGAGTTTTGCCAGGAACATAGATTAGTAACTGTTAACACCCTATTCGAACAACATGTTAGGAGAAGATATACCTGGAAAGCCCCAGGTGATAGAGCTAGATACCAAATAGATTATATTTTAGTTAAACAAAGATTTAGAAACCAAGTTAAAAACTGTCGTAGTTATCCAGGGGCTGACATAGATAGCGATCATAACTTAGTTAAAATGAAGTGTAAACTAAAATTCAAAAAATTGAGAAAGGTGAAAAGAGAGGATGGGATCTAGGTAAGCTTAATGATAGTAGGGTAAAAAGGAATATAAACAAGTATTAGATAATAAGAGCAAAGAGATAGCTGTAGGAGGAACGTAGAAAATAGATGGAAAGAAATAAAACTGACGGTACATGATACAGCAACACAGACTATAGGTAAGAAAAAAATAGAAGCTAGAAAACCGTGGGTAACAAAGGAGATATTAGATTTAATAGAGAATAGAAGAAAGCTTAAACCTTTCAGAGAAGTGGATAGTGAAAGGAAGCAAAAATATAATACAGTTAGAAATAAGATAGTACATGAGTGTAGAAAAGCTAGAAATAAATGGATGGAGGAGAATTGTAAGGAATACAAGATGATTTGAGAGTAGGTAAGACAGACAGGGCTTACAGGGCAGTTAAAAAGTTTTTGGGGAAGATAGGAAAAAATATAATGGTATTAGAGACGAGAATAATGAGCTTCTAATAAATAAAGTTGAGGTAGCAGATAGATGGAAAAGATATTTAGAAGATTTATATAAGAGAGACGATATGGATGAGTTAGAGAACGACCAAGAAGAGGATGTAGAAATAGGGTTCTCAATATTAAGAGAGGAATTTGATAGAGCTATTCGGAATCTTAAATTAAATAAAGCGCCAGGGATAGACGATATTCCCGCAGAATTAATAAAATATGCAAGTCAGAAAACTTTGGACAGATTATATGAACTAATAAATGTAATATATGACACAGGTGAGGTTCCAATAGATTTCGAAAAAAATATTATTATCCCAATCCCAAAAAAGTCAGGAGCTGATAGGTGTGAGAATTTTAGAACGGTTAGTTTAACTTCTCATGCTTCCAAAATACTAACAATAATAATTAAAAATAGAGTAGTAGCTTTGACTGAGAATTATTTAGGCGAAGACCAATATGGTTTTCGTAAAGACAGAGGGACTAGAGAACCGATACTAATGATTAGGGTAATTATCGAAAAAGGTTACAAAAAATAAAAGACTCATTTCGCGTTTGTAGATTTAGAAAAAGCATTTGATAGGGTTAATTGGATTGTTATGTTCAGGGTTTTGCAAAAATAGGAATCTCTCATAAAGATAGAAAATTATTTACAGTCTATATAAAACCAAAGCGTAGTAATTAGATTTGATGAAATAGAAAAGGAAGCTAAGATTAGAAATGGTGTTAGACAGGGTTGTATACTGTCTCCTTGATTTTAATGTTTATATTGAGGAAGCTTTAAACTTAGCCAGAGAGAGAAAGAGATAGGTATTAGTGTACAGGGACAGAAAATAGACATGTTACGTTTTGCAGATGATATAGCCATTATAGCAGAGTCTAGAAAAGAGTTAGGAGAGTTTTTAAATATTTTAGATGAGATACTACGGAGTAACTATAGTATGAGAATTAACTCGGTAAAGACAAAGATAATGACAAGTGAGTTACAGCCTAGTTCTAAACCAAAATTAAAAATAGGTAATACCGAGTTAGAGGAGGTAGATGAATTTTGCTATTTAGGTAGTATAATTACAAAGGATGGACGTAGCAGAAGGGATATAGTAGCTAGAATAGCTCAAGCTAGAAAAATGTTTTAAAAGAAAACTTACTAATAGCTAATAGTATTAGTTTAGATAATAGAAAAGTTTCTTAAAGTCATACGTATGGAGCGTTCTACTATACGGTAGTGAGACTTGGACAATTAAAGAAGTAGATAAGAAAAGATAGAAGCTTTTGAAACTTGGTGTTATAGGAGAATGTTAAAGATTAGTTGGACAGATAGAGTAACAAACGAGGAAGTTTATAGAAGGATAGGTGAGGATCCCTGTATGTGGAAACAATTGAAGGTCAGGAGAGATAGAATGATAGGGCACCAGTTAAGACATGAGGGACTATTTAGTAAAGTTTTAGATTATAGACTACCAAATAAAAATAGAGTAGGAAGGCCTAGACAAAGCTATATTAGTCAAATTATTAGAGATTTAGGTTGTGAAGGGTATGTAGACCTTTTTAGACTAGCTCAGAATAGAAAAGAATTTAGAGCTGCGTCAAACCGACTTTAAGTAAGTTCGAAAACAAAACAAAAAAATAAAAATCAGTTAACTAAATGTCACCAGGACATAACTCACAATTAGTTAGCGGTCTGGCATGTTGGTAGCGTTTCGTTGCTTAAGCCTTACCATAAGATATAATTTAATAAACGTCACCAGGACACAACTCACAATCAGGTAGCGGTCTGGCATGTTGGTAGCGTTTCGTTGCTTAAGCCTTACCATAACATATAATTTAATAAACGTCACCATGACATAACTCACAATTAGGTAGCGGTCTGGCATGTTGGTAGCGTTTCGTTGCTTAAGCCTTACCATAACATATAATTTAATAAACGTCACCATGACATAACTCACAATTAGGTAGCGGTCTGGCATGTTGGCAGCGATTCGTTGCTTAAGTCTTACCATAACATATTATTTAACACTTTTCATTTTTGAAGCGGATAACCAGGTTATATTTCATTTCCTTATAAATGGTAATCATGTAAACATGTTAGAGTTCTTTAACAACCATCAGGTTGCTAATATCTATGTAGAGTCAGCTGGATAGAAAATAGATAGAAGGATTTAGGAAGATCTAGACCAAACTATATTAGTCAAATTATTAGAAATTTAGGTTGTGAAGGGTATGTAGAGCTTTTTTAGATTAGCACAGATTAGAAAAGAAGTTAGAGCTGCGTCAAACCGACCTTAAGTAAGGTCGAAAACAAAATGATGATGAAGACAAATATAGAAACTTTCAAAGCAGGCAATACAGGGCCTGCTCTAGTAACTCCACCAGAAAATACACTTCTTATAGTTACTGTTGATAACCGAAGATATGCTTCAGAAGATAGTTGTAGTTAATTAACTTAAATAATGTGCTGGCGCGTCTTATTAGTTTTTGTGGACTGTATTGCGAAAATATAACAACACGCGAGCTTTAAATGCGAAAATTGTATATATGTAAAAATAAACAGAAGCGATAAATTCACTCACCAATATTGTCCTTTGTGTGTGTGGTCCTCTTCAAAGTTGCTGGAATGCCCCCGGGGGAGTCAGTTGAATGCACTGTTACAAGCACTATACTTTATTGTGTATAGCTTGTCCCGCACAACCATTCCGGTACTAGGTCGAAAGAAGAGTCATCGATAAACGTAACAAAGCCACTTTCGCACGCGTTTACTAGAGGCGCAAGCGCACTGCACAACTTTATTCCACTATAGTTTGAGTTAATTAATACGAAACAATAGTAGACTGCACAAATCACAAACTTGAAAGGATGGGTATGAAATATAAACAACTTCAACGGTGCAGGCAATTTTCTTTCATACAAAAGAATTTATATAGGTCAATTTACAACTACTTTATATATAAAATTATTCCTAAATATTACAAAAAATTCTTATCTAGTATTAACAGGTAAAAAAATCGTCTTTAATTTATTTATATGTGGATAAGTTACCGATTCTTGTGAGTGTGACTGACCAATGCGCTGCACAGATCTTTTAGTAAGGGTCAAAATGCTTCAAACTCTGACCTCATAATTTACTGGTAATTATCCCTTTCACAAAATATTTTTATACGATTAGCAACTTATTCTAATTTAAGTTGCAAGTACTTAAATATTTTTATCAGTTATGATTTTCATAATTTATACTTGAGAAAAAAAACGGTTATCAAAACTTTAACGGTATTAAATACTTCTTGGTTCCATCATAAATCTCCATTTAAAATTTTGTACATCAGTTTGCAAAGTGCATTATTATTTTCAATCAACTCAGTGTAACTCTTTTATCTGGATTATTTGTCGAAGATCATTCAATTTTGTAGTATAAGAATGTATGAAAAGTTCTATATTACTTGCGAAACTCCAACTATCTACTCCAAACTTATGTCTCAAGTCGCAAAATAATTTAAAGAATGAAATATTGCTAGAATATTACATACTTTACCGCGAATGAATATGAATTCTTTACTCAAGAACTACATATCGAATAGTGAATTTCGAGTCTTACAAGCTTGTTTGGCTTACTAAAGAATGATCAACCTGCATTCTAATTTAGTTCCGGTTTATATACAAGAATTAGCTGAGTACGTCGTATTCTAGATCCTTCTGGGTCCATACAGCTAGATTAGTCATCCTGGCTGATGTAATCTTTATGCAAATGGCGCGTTTTTTGGACTAATTGCTCTAAAGCTATGATTTACGTTTATCGTAAAACGTGTCGTCTATTCTTTTCTAAAACACAAAGTTAAAGTTCACGGTCTTTTTCTTTCTCATTGTAGTACTTAGAGCAATTAAACCACGCTATCTCTCGGTTTTATTTTACAGCTTTCCTGATAGTGTGTTTGAATTGGGACGTCTATTTATTTATTAAAATAATCAACTTATTTAAACATATTTCTAATAAAACGACGTATTTTCTTATTGACAGAAAATTCTAGAATTGTTGTGTTTGAAACGCATAAAATGCTATTTTTAACGAGAATGAATATTTCTGTCCGGTTCAAATAATATATCGGCACACGGAAGGAAATTACATAATTAATTTAAGCTCGCAATTGCGTTTTTATGCTTTGCAAATGAAATAAGATTTGTTTTTATGGTGAATAAAGCGAACATTTATATTTTAATGAGAGATTTGTTCTTATGTTTTATGAATGCCATAAATTCATATTGTTTTTACGCGGATATCATAAATCGATATTATTTTATGCAACAAAAATGAATGACTTGTTTATTTACATTTTTAAATCATTGATTTGCATTCGAACAAGGCCTGGATTTTGGTCTTGCATTTTTTTAGATAGTTTACAATCCAAGTTTTTTGTTTCCTCCCTTTTTAGCTGGATTTTTCATAAAATTTGGGTGTTCAATGACCTCTCGTGACCTCTTATCACATCAATATATATATATATATATATATATATATAGCTATGATGATATGGTAGTTTAAGGGTAGATTAAGGCATAGGGGTCGTAGGATAAATATAAGCAACTTTAACTTTAAGAAAATCAAATAATTCCAGAAATTATAAAAGTAAATCAGCCATTCTAAGTATTGTCAATTGAGAGGACACTGTATAGAAAGGATATGTAACTAAATGCATGTGAACATAAATATGTCTAAGTATAGTTTACAAGTAAAGATAAGATTTTAAAACGCAACAAATTGCATCAAAATTAAATTACCGGGAAACATAGATAAATTGGCATTCCAAATATTTAACAATTGCGTCGAAACTATCAACGTAAACGTATCGTAAATAATTTATTAGAAAATCGTTACGTGACTAGAGAAGAACACATTTGTTCAGAAAACCAACATTCTGTGGCAAACGAATAAACACCAGGCGGTTCAATTATATGATAAATTAACAAACATCGAATACATGAGTTAATGAAAAGCCAAAAGTTGGAAATTCTAGAATAATACTGCAATATGCTGAATGCGGATGTGATGAACAGAGCATTCGTCGAAGATTTAAACTAGGTAATTTCTAAAAATTCCGTGTTCTGCCAGATAAGGAAAAGTACCAGCCTCGAGTGTAAACAGGCCAATGAAAACAATTGGAGGAAGGGCTTATATATACGATAGAAACTGAACGACATTTTAGTCTATATTTAACTAAGCAACAACTATGCTCGAAGGTGTTAAAAACTTACGCAATTTGTGAAATAAAAATTAAACAAATGAGATTTCAAAGTGCGAGAATTTTGTGCGGCGAAATATGAGCCGATCTATAGATAGACGTAAGTTAAACAACTTAATTAAATTCATTTCTAATATTAACAAAACAGGGCTTTTAATTTGGGACTTCTAATTTGGTCACAGTCTAATTTGGGATATCTTAATTTGGACATATCTTAATTTCGACACAGTTTAATTTTGGTGATATTCTAATTTTGGACATATACTTTAATTTGGGACGTATTCTAATGGGAGGCGATGCTTTAATTTTGGACGTACTTTAATTTGGTACGACTTTAATTGGAAGCGATTTATGGGAGGCGATTCTTATATGGGGACGGCATTTTGTTAGTGTTTTAACACAAAAAAAAATACCAATAAGCAAAGCGGACACAGCAAGGTGATGCAGATCATAGACTAGGATGGAACTCCAGAACCCATTCCAGGTTAGCAATTTTTAATACACTTTATTATTGAAAGACTTTTTAATTTAATATTTGCTGTGCATTGTATATTTGTAAGAGTCATAAAAAAGGTCACTTAAAAAAATATGAAAACAGAGGAAGGTATCTTGGAACGTTCGAAGTTCCCTGAATGTAATTAAAAGATATTTTTGCTGGCTTTCAGAAAAGCTTAAATCTGGGATATGTAGATATTTTGTACAAAAAGGAAAATTTTGAGTGTTGTAAATATTATCAATTATTATATTCCGTGTTCTAGAATTGCTTTATTTGATCGAATAAGATTTATTCAGTAAGCTAGTCGGGATAAAATCCTAATTTAATATTTCATAACAAATAGGGCGAATAGCACTGCAATAAAAGGAATATCACAGCAATAAATATGACTTCCATCGTAGGGGCTCAATAATCCTAAAATAGGGCATAGCGCAGCAATAAATATGACACCCACCGTAGGGGCGTAATAAATTCATTTCACAGCAATAAATATGACGCCCAACATTGGGGCTTAAAATAATAAAGGAATCAGGGGTTATATAATAGCAATATATATATATATATATATATATATATATATATAATTCTTTATACTTTAATGACCTTTATATTTATTATGTAGATAAGATGTTATAAATTTCTTGGGATGATTTTGGTCAAAATAAATAGTAATTTAAAATATTTTGTTCTTTACTTAACGTTTCAACATTTTGCCATAATCATAGTATTAACTGTTGTTCATAAATATATAATTATTTAGTTAATGACAGTGACTACTTCATTCAATTGAAAGCAGTGTATACTGCAGTGTATACTGCTTTCAATTGAATGAAGTAGTCACTGTCATTAACTAAATAATTATATATTTATGAACAACAGTTAATACTTATGATTATGGCAAAAATGTGTTGTCGAAACGTTAAGTAAAAAGAACAAAATATTTTAAATTACTATTTATTTTGACCAAAATCATCCCAAGAAATTTATAACATCTTATCTACATAATATATATGTATATATATATATATATATATATATATATATATATTGTAGTGGTTTTAAAAGGTTAAATTAACTATAAACAAAGCAATTTGAAACACCCTGTATAGAGGAAACAACCAGAATTTACGTTCGAAATTTATTTCATTTAGTTCAGTTTAATGTAACAAGTATTAACAAAAATTTACAATTAATGAATAAAATTTAGTTAGGTTCGTAAAGAAAATAAATTTTAGAAGCCAATGCAATTTATTTATTAATTTAATGGAGTTTAATTACGTCTAATACGCATAAAGACATGAAAAATCAATAAATCCAAGTCGAATAGCTTTCGTTGTAACAAACAAATATATCGGTTGGGTTGAAATACCATGAAAAGAAGCTCCTAGAAATGTTGTGTTAAAACGTCGGTTAATTAAACACCTGCATGTTTTCTAAATGTCAGGTTTCCCTTATTTTTATAGATAGCAAACAAGTTTCAAAGAATATTGGTTAAACGGTTGGAGGGTTCGCGTAAATGTTAACTAAAAGTTTCCTTAAAGTGCAGAAAGGATAGAGGGTCAATGAAATACGTCGGAATGAAACAGGCATACTGACCGTCCATTTCAAAGCACGTGCACAAGTCCACGTGGAGTAAAGTTGAAATGCGGACAGTAATATCGATTCTCTACCACTCAAACAAGGTTAGAAGGAAACATATAATATGCATAAGAAAGGGACAGCGTTAAGATAGGCGGGATTTTAAAGACGGCAATGGATATACTATTGGTCGATATCGTTAGTTGTACAACAGAGAAACACGGGGATATTTGAAGTCGTGTTTATTGAAAAATATCGTAACAACGCGCTAAATTTCCGAGATTTCGAAAACGGTTGAACCAAAATTTTAAGAAGTATTATTTTAAATAAAGGATTTCGCGTTAGGAGGGTATGGAGAGGTTACATTGGCATTATATAAATACTGTAAAAGATTTAGCATCGCTCTCTTTTAACTTCGTTCTCTTAGTACTTTCATCGCTTTAGACTACGAACGAGCTTGTAAGTATATAAAATTATTTTAAATAAAATAGTAGAGTGTTGGCCTCATAATTTTATACGTGAATAGTGGCGAGTCTAAATTTTAATTTGAGGTGCAACATTTATCTTAAACAAGCTCGGGAAGTGACGTGAAGTAACGTAAATTTAAATTAAATTAAACTAAAGTACGCAAGTATGAAAGAAGTGTAATTAATTAGGAGTTGGATTTGGATGCACCGTGAAGGCAGAGCAAACAGCACAACCTAGATGGGGTTTTTCTACAAATAGCTAGAAGCGGTCAGCAGAGCAGAGCAAAACAACTTTACCGCATCGTCAAAGGAGTAGAGATCTTCAAGAAATTCCAGGTAACGTTTTAAAATTGTTGTTGTTATAAACTATGAAACTATGAAAATTGTGTGACGCGTGAGAGTGAATTTTGAAGGTATTGTGCATTTTTTGCGTATTGAAAATAATACGTATAACTAACTTTATTATAGTATTTAAATAGAAATCTAAAGGTGTATATAAAGCTTATTAACGTTCTATCAGGAATTTAAATTTTGTTACGAGTACATGGGTTTGTTTTCTTTTTGTAAGAGTATGCAAAGTACAAAAGCATACATCATTCATAATTAACTGGGATATCATGAGCTCACCATACTCCAGAGTATACAAATTTAAAATAAATTATAAATAAATAAACAAAATAAGGTATTATTCAGGGCCCATTTACTCCGGGTATATTCAATGTGTTAGATATTTTATATTAAAATCCAGGACAGTACAAAAATAAGATTTATTGAGTTGTAACTTGATCTTTGAAATGTGGATAATCTTGAATTTTATTTGTAAATAGTGGTAAATAAATATCATATGATTGTTGTATTATTTTGTGGTTTTATTGAGAGTGTGCGTGAACGATACAGAGTATAATAGTGAATCTAGGTATCCAAGAGGAGGCCCAACTGAGCTAGCCTGGGAACTGAAGAAGAATTAAGGTGATGAAGAGAGGAATCTGGGTAAGAGAATATTTTCTTAATTAAATTTTTCTATTGTGTGAAATTTATTTGCGATTTTGGAAAATAAATAAAATCCTCGAATGTTTTTTTTTACTCTGTCGGTTATTCATAAGGGTAACACGGCAATATATATATACATATATATATATATATATATATGTATATATATTACTGTGATTGGGTAGGCTTAGGTAGGTGTAAATAGGCCAAGCATTTATGTATTTATAGGTACCCTGTATATAAAAATTAATAATTTATTTAAAACGCTTCAATATAATTAGAGTAGGATAAAATAACACTTTATAAAGTTGATTTAATTTGTTTACGTTAATTTAGTACAAGGACAACAATTAAGATCGATGACAAGGTCGACAATTGTGTACAAAGGTTATTAGTATTAAAGCTTTTCAGTGTAAAAATTAATAATTAAATACAGCATAAGCTAAAGTAGTCAACGAACGTTACAAGATTTAATATTGTAAAGACGTTAAAGCATTCAAAGATTTTATGGAACAGGCGTGGAGTAAATGAACAATTCTCGTAAAAGCTAGTTTACGTTGAGAATACAATTCCAAGTAAATTGTGTTAACGGAAAAGCGCAAGGCTAACAGCAACGGTCTAGTAGTTCAAAACAGATCAATAAAATTAAGCGACAGACAATATTTAATACGAAACAGAAGCAGATGCAAGATATCGGTTGGTTAAGAGACAAAGATTTTTAAGCGCGTGTCAGACGAGTATACTTTAAAAACCAATAAGGGGGACGAAGATGAAATATGTTTGTAGACGGTATCGATTTTTCAAGGCGCACATAAAGGAAGGGAGAAATAACCGTGAACAATATAGTAATAGAGGGGCTATAAGCAAAGACACAAAACACGGGACAGAAAGAGACTAAAAAGGCAGAAATAACAAAGACACTTTAAGTAGGAGAGGAAGACAAAGCCGATAGATGTTATTATAAGAGTGCAAGGAAGATAATTGTATGAACGCGCGCACGAGAGGTGTGATTGTGTTTGTGTGGGGTGAACAGAAGGGTACAAATTTCAAGGAATATTTGGACGTTTGACAAGTTGAGACAGTTTTTCGCGGTAATAAAGTGTTGATGTCGACGATTTCTGAGTTTTGAAGGACCGTTGTGTTAAC
Organism: Platerodrilus igneus; assembly: GCA_036346225.1. Lineage (NCBI taxonomy): Eukaryota > Metazoa > Arthropoda > Insecta > Coleoptera > Lycidae > Platerodrilus > Platerodrilus igneus. Next base: position 717,251 of record JARFIW010001588.1, read on the forward strand.
GTGCAAGTGTATTTTATCGAATTGAATGGCAGTTGGCAACTATGCAAGAAATGGGTAATAAAAATACAGGCAACTCAAGTGGGGCTGTTATATAAGCGCTGCTGGAGGCGGCATTCGCTCTCTTTTATTTTCCAAATCTACAGAAGATCACCCTAGCTTCAAACCACGTAATTAGTGCAGTCCGACTTAAAATTTACAAGTGTTTTGATGCACAAGTAGGTGCAGTTAGTTTAAACGGAGTGAACTGTAGTAAACCATAGTAATACTTGAAGCAGGATGACTTGTAAGTAGAGAAGTGTTTTGTTGCACATTGAGTGGAAAAAGATGTGATGTTAGACCTGGAGTAGCAGTCCAGAGGGATTGTTGAGGATTTGGGGTGAACAACGAGTTTGGGATGGGAATGCTATTCACAATGGAAAGCAGCAACATGGAGTGATCCAGGTACGTGCAGTCATTTTGGAATACATCTACAGAGGTGGTGATCTGGAAGAAGAACATTCTCCAGGTAACAAATTTTTTTTTGTTGAGACTGTTGTGCTGGTGCTGATTTATGTAAACTATTAATAATTTGAGTTTTATTTGGTGAAAATTATTATGAACCGAAAATTAATTTTATTGACATATGTAAAGGAGAATTTTTTTATTATAAATCTGAGGCTGTAAATGCTAGTATAATATTCCACTGAAGTTAGAGATAAACGGATCTTTTATTTAATTTTTAAGAGCAAAAATTTGTGCACACATATAAAAGGGTTTATATTGAGCTCACCATAGACCAGGGGAAAATAAATTAAGGTTCTGGGATAGACCCATCTACTTTAAAATGAAACAATGAAATGTAGGGGAGCATAAAATCGCGGGATATTAGGTTGATGATTTTATTACCGAGTAGGGGTATGAAATGTTTAATTTGGATACATATTATAAATATTGCGATTGTGTGAATTATTATTTATGTTGTCAGAATAAAAGGATTGTATGTTTTTGTCGAATTATTTTTCTATTAATTATAGAGGTTGTTGAGAGAATGAGTAGTTGTGGTGAGTATCCCTGAAGAAGCAGTGAGCAGAGCTAGCCGCGGAATATCAGTTTGGAAAGCATCTTCAGAAAAAACACAACTATAACATTTTGTAATCAAAGCTTGGACTTAAAAATTTATTAAGGTGAAAACTAGTGGAGTTTTTTTTTTATTTTCAGCAAGTGTTATATCAACTTAAATAGAAGCACGAATTTTGGAACACTTTCAACGTATTCTACAGGAATACAGAGCATATTTATGTGGACCCAACGTTGGAGCTTCTTTCCAATACGGAATTCAAAGTAAATTCATGGACGCCCAACATTGGGACTCGAAAAGAGTACAGTGCAAATTTATGACGCCCAAAGTGTGGGGCACGAATTTTACGAAAAGATCGAGCAATATACTGTACTTCTACGCTTAGTAGTGTTGGTGTTTTATCACCTGATGGCGGTTTGATTTACTTTTGCCATAGTACAGGTATTGTTTTGAAATTATATAAGTATAATAGCTTCCATTTCTTTATAGGGTTGGAAACTATTTCGCTCTGATGAGGTTTAACAAAGCCGGAACCGTCAGTCAGTGTATGTTTCCTCCCCTGTGAAGTAATAAAGCTAATGTTTTGTTAATGGCTATATAACTACTTGTCCGATTTGTAATTGTCAATAAGCTTTTATTATTTTCATAGGAGTTTGTTTACAGATAAATCTTATTTTATATATTGTTCTATATATAAATATATATAATATATATATATATATATATATATATATATATTGATATGATAAGGCCGTACTCTGTGTCAATGGACGTTTTCCATAACTCCACCTTTCTGTGTTTTCTAATCAAATTTAAATCTCACTAATTTTATTATTATGCCACGGCTAGCTTTTATTAATCTACACAGAGTGCACAATGTTCAATTTTTTTCTTCTCCACCCCTTTCTGATTACCTACTTGTTTGAATTATAAAACGAAGTCAATTAATTCCATATAATGAAAAGAAATATTATGTACAAGTTTTGAAAATTATTAAAATACACCCTTCAAGCAATCAATATCATAAATCTTATTTTTCCCAAAATTTATATGCTTTGTAATCAATCTAAAGTCACCGAAAACTACCCTTTTTGTCAAAGAAACCTAGAACGTTCTAAACCCCTATATAATATTACGTTCTTGTAACGTATGCAATGTTTATGCTGACTTCGTTACACTTTTATATAAATTACGTAAATTCAGTATACAAATAGAAAAAATATCTTAAAACTAATTAGATCTGACCTGTTACATTGAACCCCTTGATTTCTATAAATTGCTTCGTGCTTCTTTGTTTTATTTGCATTAAATCTCGCAACTCAAAATTGTACCAAAATCGTCGACGCTGATTTGAAGTATTATATTAATCCATTTGCACGGGTTTTAATAGTTATACTTTGCAAGGGCTGTCTTTTTGAATGGTTGTTGTCGTCATCGATTGGCATAAATATTGGTTTGATGTTACTTCAGTACATTTTTTATTTGTATAACTATATCTCAGTTCATTTAAGAATAGGAATTTGGTTTTTGGTATGATAACTTAGTATGTGCTAGTAACTTTCGTTGGAACAGCAAATAAATGATAATAATTATAGCTGTTACTCTCTACTATTGGGATCTCTATTAAAAATACTATTTCGTTATTATTCATGTAGCCTTTAACTATAGCTATTTTTTCAAATATTAGAATGTTTGATTCTGTTACATCAAAAGGTAGTTTGCTGTTGGTTATAAATGATCTAATTCTTAATAATTCTTTTAGTAAATCGGTTGGTTCAATGATTCTAGAATGTAGGGTATTTAATTTTGTAAATGCTACTGCATTTTCTAACGTTGCTAAAATTTGTTGAATTAAGGTAAGTTAATATTATTTGGGTAAATATTGTATTAAATCTAATTAAATCTCGCATGCCTAACATGGTAGTTTGCATGTTGGTTTCAAGGGTTTGTATTCGGTTGGCTACACTGTCCTGGTTTCTTACTTTGTCAATGTTTTGTTGAATTTTATAATTGTTGATTGGGTTAGTGATAGTTGGTTGCTGATTATGGTTTTTATGTCGTTTTGGTTTTCAATTAATTGTTGTATTGCGTTGTCATAACGTTCTGCGTCTTGATTATTTAAATTGCCTGTGATAGCTTTTTCGTCTCGTAGTTTGTTCGGTGGGAATTAATCTATTAAATTTATCTTGTATGTTTCTTAAAATGCTTTCTATTATACTGTTGTAATTCTTCTTAATCTTCTTTGGGTATTGAACCACTCATAGTTTTTAAAATTATCTTTATTAACGTTTCGATCCATAACCTAGGATCGTTTTCAAAATAATAAAAACTTCAAGTTTGACATTTATGACACAAATTGAAGGTGACTTTGATTTATTGATAAATAAATAAATAAATAAATCAAAGTCACCTTCAATTTGTGTCATAAATGTCAAACTTGATAAATACTTGATAAAAACTTGATAAATAAATAAATAAATAAATCAAAGTCACCTTCAATTTGTGTCATAAATGTCAAACTTGAAGTTTTTATTATTTTGAAAACGATCCTAGGTTATGGATCGAAACGTTAATAAAGATAATTTTAAAAACTATGAGTGGTTCAATACCCAAAGAAGATTAAGAAGAATACTAAACAAACCACAACAAACATACAGGGAGTATTTACTGTTGTAATTCATCATTTCTATTGCGTATTCCTTTCCAAATTTTGCTGTGTTCATTGATTGTTTTAATCGGTAATCATTTTCTGTGAATGTTTGAAATTCTTGTTTTAATTCTGTTAGGTCGAATTTTTGTGCGAATGTCCAATAGTCTATGGTGTTTTGCATACTGCCTAATTTAATTGGTAGTATACCGGGGTTGTTTTTTAAATCTTCTATTATTAGTTGGTTGTCCGTTCTACCTGGGCGGAGGTTGACGGTAATGGTGATGATTGTCCATCTGAAATTACAGGGTGTCTTAAGTTTTTCAAGTGAATGTACTTCGTTATTTTGCCGTTGTCTACTACTGCTATATTTTTATTTGATATTCTCTTAATTTTAAATGGGCCTAAATTTCTGGGTGCCGTTTTATATCGTTTGCTTTGGAAATTTTTCTGATACACGGTTTGTCATATTGAAAATTCATATGCGTCAGTATTTTTATTACGGGTTGTGATGATACGTTCCCTGTCGTTATCTAATTTATCTTTTACTTTGTCGTAAGTTATTTTTAGTTTTTCTTTGTGATCTTTCGCGTATTGTTGATATACTTCTTTGTTGTAGTTAGTGGCGGCTCGTACCGAATATATTTGGTAGTGCTGCATCGCTAATGTAAAAATATTTTTATTGGTTTTTCTTAAATATGAGTGGAAAACGTCTATCTTTCTTTGTAGCCAATTGGTCAATCACTTTTTTATTAAAATCGGAAATTGAAGTTATGAATTCAATTGACAGCATTGAAAGGGCCGTTAACCTATCTTTACACATCGAGTTTCTTAAAAAAGTTTTTATACGGCTTAGAGTAGAAAACTGCGTTCGGTGGTCATTGGTGTGGTCACAAGAATTTGTAATAGCTTTTTAGTTTCGGCCATCGTTTCGTCCAAATTATTCGCAATTATGAATTTAAGAAAAGGCACAGCACCACGTATTTCTCTGCATTCCCTATTGGAATATAATACGGACAACTCTGTTTTGAGGCGTTCTTTATTTAAAATATCGTAAGCGATGTAAGTTAAATCTAACTTTTGTTCTGGAAACTTGTTATCATATTCGACAAATTTTTATGAAGATACAAGTCAAGCGGCTATTAAATGGTCAGTAAAAGAAAATCTTTTACATTGTTAATAATGATGTCGCATACTTCTATGCAGGCGACACGGTGATCCCATTGACTATTATTTCGTTAAGTTCTGCAGGAACGGTATCTATTTTTGATGCTTCTTCAATGACGGTTCCTATTTTATTGTTACGTATATTATTAATATTAAGTTCAAACACACCTATAACTCTTTGAGTTTCAGTTGGATCCATATTTCTTTTTTGCAATTTATTGTATAGTAAATCCACGTGTGGTATAACATAATGAAAGAAGGTCAACCAAAAAGAAAATTTTTGATTCATCAAAATTCGCAAAATTCCAGAAGCTTGCTTACACGTTTGGATATTTGTGCTTTCCTCCAAGTTTTCCATACATTCAATTAATGCATCTCTGTATTCGTATACTATATTAACCACACGAATATTAAAATTCCAGCGAGTAGGAACAGAACGATGCATTCTTCTGTCGACTATTTCATGAAGCACTGCTACACATTGAGGTGAAAAGCTAAAAAGGGTATCTTTGGGGGTTACCTGTCGTATTTCGCTTTGTCACATAGTTCACATTGGTTAATAAAATCTGTGGTCAATTCATTTATGTCTTTAAAATAATATCGTCTTATGAGTTGCTTTACTGTTTCGTTAATTCCACGATGGTTGGTTTTTCCTTCGTGTTGATTCCTAATTACATCAATTATTTCCTCAGGGTGTTCTAGTGTTATTAATTTTCTCGTACATCTGATAAGTTCAGGGCCAGAGTTATTGAATAATTTAACGTATAACTCTGAAAATCTTTTATATAAATGTTCGGTCATAGAAGAATAATTACAAGAAGTGACACTCGGCGTTTTCAGGTAGACCAAATTTCTTTGCGGATGTCTAAAATTCGCCATTGTTTTGTTGGTATATCTATCGAATAATAATACAATCACGCTAGCGTATTGTATTATTATTCTGTGATACATCCTTCAACCTCTCTTTAGTTTAGTGTACTGTTCTTGTTCTACATTGTAATTTCACATCAGTAGGTTCCTTTATTACGTTAGAGCCTAAATTGTGTAGTTTTGCATACAATAATTAATTTAAATATTTTAAATAAATTCTAACCCACCGTTTTTATATTTCCCGCTGTATCTGTGTACCTACAAATTAATGGCAGAAGGTCATGCATTTTTGGTACATAAAAAGCAATGTAATTTATGAAGAGTGTCAATTCTTAAGCGTATTATTATTCTATGATTCGGTATTGAAATAGAAATAAAATCGTTTTTTCTCGGGGGTGTATTCTTTTAGAATTTTAATTATTTGCTCCTCGTTGTCATCTTTGGTTATTTGAATTTGGTATATCTTTTTGTTATCTACTTTTGTATATTTTACGGGATTGGGATTATTCAAAACTTCAGTAATTAGAAATTGATTGGGTTTCATATCGATTGCTTCGTTTAAAACTTTAACCGCGGTTTTAGGTTCTTCGTTTTATGTCGAATGTATCGTGTCGATCTCGTCTGGATCTCTCCTTATTTCTGCTTCGTCTACGTTTCCTACAATGGATTCCGTTTCTAGTGCATTGAGTTGGATTCTACTTAAAGCATCTGCGTTGTTGTTATAAATTTCCTTTTTGTATATAATTTCGTAATCGTACTCTTCTATTCTGATTCGCCATCGTTGTAATTTCGAATATGGTTTTTTAAATTTGCATAGCCATACTAATGGTTTATGATCTGTGTATATGTAAAATTTTCTTCCGTATAAGTAAGGCCTAAAATATTTTGTTACCCAAATTATGGCTAATAATTCTTTCTCAATCGTACTATATTTCTGTTCAGTTTCATTTAGGTTTCTGGATGCGTAGCTGATGTGTTTATCGCTACCTAATTTTCCTTGGCTCAATACTGCGCTTAATGCTACGTTCGATGCGTCTGTCGTTAGTATAAATGGTTTTGAAAAGTCTGGGTATTCTAATACGGGGTGATTGTAACGTTCCGTTGGTATAACCATTCATTATATTATAATCGTATAGCAAGCGTAGTAAATGACGCACTTCTAATATTAATTTTTAAAGCAGGCGGGGGATTGACATTTAAGTAACGTCAGAGTTTTTGTGTTATTTTATGGTGCGGGTGTGTTAATCTATTTGTTGCAGGTCTACTCGTTGTCCACTTTTATTTGCCGTTATCTATATCCATATATATATATATATATATATATATATATATATATATATATAGAATACAAATCCATATTGGGAATTTCTAATTTGGACGAGAAAGAAAGGACCTTTTAAATTACGTATGCCGTAAGCCGTAATTGTCCAATCTATTTGGGAACAGCACACACCCCGTAATGACGCTTGTTGGTAGTTTGTTAAAATGTACACGACTCCTCACTATGTACAGTGGTTTGATTTACCCCACAAGGTAAGCGTTGAACTGTTACTATTTTTAGTTAGTGATCAGACTAGTTCCGCACGTTGGCACTGAGCTATTTTGTTCCCCAAAACTATAAGTTGTTGTTGACAATCTGTGTCAGTGGAGCCAACATTAGAAAAGTGCGCTGTGTCGTATATTCATTCTATCCTCGCTGCCCCGTCGGCCACGTGGGATAGAAATAGATGTGTGCGCACTGTTAACATTTATAACTGTAAAGCTACGAGCCTTTTCAAGGTAATATAGCCGTGGTGTAATTTGTTCCGCGGACGCAAGTTCATAATATGTGTATAGCAAACGTATTCAACTAGTCCTACGTTTAGTATCCACCTAGATACAGCAGGTTTTGCATGCACCCGGATCAAATCGCATGATACTTCGGGTTTTAGTTCATACCCTACGTCGTCAAATTGATTAGCCGCATCAGCGCGAGATCCAGTTGCATCCATCCCTACTTTGTTTAAAAATATAAGTTGTACATAAGAGTTTATTTTGGTAGCTCTGGCCAGTGCGAACGTCGATTTAATAATAAGTTACTGTTTATATCTGTTGCATTTAAGGCGTACTAGTCGGCACCGTATGTTTGTTCAAATGTATATATATATATATCTGTGCCAATTAATGTAATCCTTACAGCTATGTGTAGAAATAGAGCCAGCAACCGAAGATAAGGTGTATCATTTCACTTAAGATTGCATGTGCAAGTAGGGCAAATCAGAGCATTCTACACCGTGAGTTACTCTTTCTTTTTCCTTTATTATTACTACCAAGTGCTAAGAAGCTTTCTCGACCAGTAACGAGATTCTTATGATTATAGCTAGCATTGTGTCATTACTGGTGGTGCCCACCCGATTTTGTTATCGTTCAAACCTATCTCTAATCTTTACTGTTTACCGCTTACTACGGATTTGGGCTGTTAGACACCCAAACTACGACTTGTGTCAGACCCACCCCTCGCCGACTAGAGCTAGTCAACTTAAGGATATCAATCCTTTTGTCCCCTGGTGTCGTAGTGTCAAACAGGCCCGTAACATGATTCGTTAATATATTTTTAATTCTGTCTACAGCTTTAATGAATTCCGGGGTGTGTTCAATTTTGTTTCTCTTTTTTAAACAGTTTGTCAGAGGTTTGGTTATCTGAGCGTAACCTTTAATGAATTTGCGGTAGTAACCACTAAGTCCTAGAAATCCTTTAATTTTTTTTGTTGTCTTTGGTAAGAGGTAATTTAGAACTGCATTTGTTTTATCGGGATTTGGCATTACTCCTTGGGGTGTTATTATATGTCCTAAAAATGATATTTCCTTTTGTAAAAATTCACTTTTGTCTAATTGTATTTTGAAATGTGCTTGTCTTAGTCTTTCAAATACTTCTCTCAATCTTTCTATGTGTTTTACCAATGATGTGGAATAAACTATGATGTCGTCTAGGTACACAAGACATTTTTCGTTGGGTATTCTTCGTAGTATATTGTCCATAACTTTCTGAAAAGTTGCGGGTGCATTTTTTAATCCAAATGGCATTCGTTTGTATTCGTAATGTCCTCTAGGTGTGCTGAAAGCTGTTTTGATATATCCTTTTCTTCCATTTCTACCTGATGGTATCCTGATGCTAGGTCTAATGTTGGAAAATATTGGCATTCGACTAATTTGTCTAAAATTTCGGTTATATTTGGAGTGGATATTTGTCATCTACCGTTTTTTCATTTAACTTTCTGTAGTCTATTACCATTCTGTACTTTCTCTTTCCGGTTGCGTCTAACTTCTTAGGTACTATTAACACGGAGCTGCTCCATGGTGAGTTGGAGTGCTGGATTATGTCTTGTTCTAATAAGTCTGCTACTTGTCGGTCAGCTTCTTCTTGGCTCGCATAAGGTAGTCTATGTGCTTTTGTAAAGATTGGCTTGTTATATGTCAGTTCGGTATTATGTTTCACTGTGTTGGTGAATGTTAGGGAGTATTCCTTCGCAATGGAATATGTCGCGGTATTCAAAACATAAGTTTTTAATTGCTCTTTGCTCTTCTTGATTGATGTCGGTATTAAAGCGAATGTTACCTAAATTTTCACTTAACATTTGATCATGTTCTATTGGGTTGTAATCGTTTTCTAAATTTTCATCTATTTCCATTTCGTTAAAATTTAATTCCTCTACGTTAATTGGGTCTGTCAATGATAATTCTATGGGCTAGTCGTTTGAATTTAATATCGTTGTAGTGTCATAATTATCTTTTATTTGTACTAAGGCAATTGGGGTTTCTACTCCTTGTTGAAATGTTATGTGATTTATTATTCCTACTTTGTTGTTAGAATTTACTGGGATATTTATTTTTCTTTCCGTTCGGGGTTCTATTGTGTATTTTTGTTCGATTTGAATGTTTTGAAGTTTAATGGGGATCTTTCCGAATTTTGTCCTTAAATAACGGTTCTTTATGTCAATGTTGGCTTCTAATTTTCTTAGAAGGTCCATTCCGATTAAGTCGTCATATTTGTCGTTGAATTCGAAAATACAAAATTTATGCTTCATTTTTATATTAAATGTTCTCGGTAAGGGTATATTAGCTATGAATTGGTGTAGTGTTGTTTGATGTGCTGTTTTAATTTTAAATGGTTCTCTTTCTACATAATCTAAATAATGTTTTTTCACAGTTCTAGGACTAATTAATGCTTTTGAGGATCCGGTATCGATTAATAGTTTAAATTCGGCGTGGGGTTTTTCTATGTATGGTAGTTACCAGATGAGGTATCCAATGGCATTGGTTTATAATAATTACTAAGGTTGTTTTTATTATTCATTGGTGTATTTTTACTGGGGTTTGCGCTGAATGCTAGTCTTGGTTGGTTTATGTTTCGATTGAATCTTGGTTGGAATGCGGGTTTCGTAAAAGTTGGGTTAAACGTTGGTTTTGAAAAATGTTTATATTGATTATTAAAATTCGTATTGTTGAAATTTGGGCTATTAATTCGCGGTTGATTTGTTTGTGCGTTGAAGGGTGTGGATTTTTGTTGAGGGATTGTTTGCCTCGCGGCTTGTATAGCTTTTATTGGTGAATAACTTTTATTTGCGTAGGGGTTGTATAGTCTGTTGCGGTAATACATTACATCTTCTTCTTCTATTACCAGGTTCATGGCTTCTTCTAGGTTTTGGGGACGTTGGAATCTGATCTTATTTGATAGTCGTTCTGGTAAAGCGTTTATATGTGTCCAATGCCATTTCGTCATACATTTTTTTTAAATGTCGGGTTTTTTGATTTTTAATTTTGTTAGGATTAGACTTCTCACGTCTTGGCATTTCATTCCGAATTGATATGGGGATTGGTTGTTTTCCATTCAGAAGTTTATCAGGTCTCGTACCAGGCATTTTATGTTTTGTTGGTAGCCGAAATATGCGATTAGTATTTGTTTAAAATCTTGCCATTCCTGTAGATTGCCCCTACTGGCAATTAAGGATAGTGCCCTTCCGGTCAGTTTGTTTATTATCAGGCGTAAAAGTAATAAATTTCTTTCGTTATCTCCGGATTTGTAGAAGGTTTTCAATAACATTTTGCATGCTCCAATAAAATTACCAAAATTAACTTTCTGGCCATCAAAAATATGAATTGTTTTCAAGTAAAGTTTTATATTTCTACTCATTTTGGTTAAGGGTTGCTTTTGCTTTTGAGTAATTTTAAATTTTGTAAAAATTGAGTTTTATTTTGATATTTGTATCGTTACTTTTGATTAATTTTAAGTTCAGATTGCGTGGGGTTATTTATTAAATCGTAATTTCTGTTGTACTTGGTTACCCGTGCGGTAATTAATTTGTGGGATTTATACTTGATAATGTTGGATTAATTATTGTAGCCCTGAATTTGTCTGTTTTTATCTCGCGGACGTTAAGTTATCGTAAATTCTACTTGAATTTTGCTTCCTGAAAGATTCTGATGTGCATAAATAATTTTTCGCAGTACCTACTTCACTTTGTATGTTCTGCGTCAGTTATGGCGTTGTCTTCGTTTAGTTTTGCTAATTTTATCAGTTCTATTGTAATTATATCTTTTCCGTGGGTTTAACTGTCTGTCTTGTCACCTTAAATTTTAAATATAACTTGCAGGTTTTTAGTTAATTACTTTGTTACACTTTATCTTTGTAATTTAATCACAAAAATTGTATGTCTATTTGAAGATGTAGTTTAGTCTATTGATAATTTAATTGCGTAAGTGCTGTATAATATGCGATTATACTTATAGGAATTATTAATACTTTACTGAAAGGTGTTATCTTTAGTTAATGTGGGAATTAAATAATTCGCTTCTTCACTTCGTTAATTACTTGCATAAATGTTGCGTTTGATGGTTATTTTCAGATTTCTCCGTATTAAGAGTATTCAGTTATGCTGCACGTCTTTGTAATTGTAGCTCTTCGTAATGTAGATTTAAAGTTTACGATACGCGTTTTTACATGGGTTAATTATAGCTTTTATGATAAACGTTTACCTTTATTCAGTATTGTACTGGAATAAATAGCTTTTAATAATGTTTGTGTTGAATGAATGAAGTTTTATTCACTGGTCTTATCTTATATGAGGATTGTGTTATAAATTTGCACGCTGGTTTTTAATTACAATGGTTCAATGATTTAGGTTGTTTGCAGAGTGTTTTGCTATAATTTATAAAAGTATGATAGATGATAGAGTTAATTTGCGTTCTGTTTTTAGTTTGCTGGATTAAACCCTTGCGTTTTTGTATCGCGCCAGTTAATTTCGTATAATTATTCGTACTTCGGTTACGTTTGGTATTAATTTAATGGATGTGCGCCAGTTATTTTTGGTTATTTTTTGGTTTGTTTTAATAATTGTAAAAAAATCTCTTAAAAATGAAGTCTCTTTTGTTTTAAAAAATCTCTTTAAAATTCAAGTCTCATAAAATAAACTTTCTCAAAATAAATTCTCGTTTGAAAATAATTTCTCTTCGTAAACTAGTTTCAAAAATATTGGCATAAATAAAATTCTGTACATAAAATAATAATCAAATAATAAAATAATAAAATTTTCTCTTGTACTAGGATACATCAATTATAGTTTTTGAAATCAATTTGGTTTTAAGGAAATAAACTTACATTAGTTTCTTCATCTGTTTCTTTTGTGGACTCGATCAATTTTGTATCTTCTCCACGTTTGTTTGTTGTGCTGCATTCGGTCGATGCTTGTAGTTCCTCCAACTTTGTTTGGGTTCTGTTAAAGTTGCGAATTAAAATTCTTGGTCACCAATCTTCCGATTTTTGAACTCTTAGTGCCCTTTTGATATCCTACTTGCTGCGCCAGTTAAGGTTGGGGTCTTTGGAGCGATGTTTTTAAAAAACGTTTCCAAAACTTAACAAATTTATTTATCTTAAACAGAAATTAATGTGGAATTTTGACTAACTGTTCTTTACTTTAAACCAAAAGAATTAATTAATTGTACTAATATTAGGGCGAGTAGCCTAGGTAAACAACAATGCAAAAGCTGTAATACTCAGACTGACTCTCTTAAGTAGCTTGAACAACGAAGTATGGAGTTCAAATACTAACAGCTGGACCTTGAGCTCCCCTGCTTTTTATAATACCCCTCGCATGGCTGTGGGAACTTGCAGATCTCATGTCTGCTTTACTCTTAATTCTACACTTTGCTACATTGTTTCAATTTTATTTCTAGGTAATTGCGATATCTTAACCGTGTGTGACCTGCCACCTGCAGTATCACTGTCGCTCGGATACAAAGTTGCATATCCGTTCCTTTGAACAATTTTGTGTTATCAATGATAACATTACTTTGAAATCGAGACATGTATAAGTCACAAATTATACAGTATAAAACAGATCAAATTTTCTCACAACTATACTAAAACGCAAACTATTTCAATCATTCTCATAAACCTAACCAAAGTTCACTTTTATAAAAAAAAATTTAGAAATAATATATTAAAAATTGACTCTTAGAGGTATAAAAAACTCAAGATTTTAAATACATACCACTGAAAATAGCAAATCAATCTGTTTCGAACTGATTATTATACTTTTGCAAAAAAAGTCATATGAAGCTTTTTGTTGAAAGCGACTTAAATAACTTGACTATTTTCGGATCTTCCAATAACATTTCGCCACGAATAATATTAAATATATAGATATTCATAATCTTTTAAGTTATCAAGCGAGGCATAAACATCTGAAATATGTCACAATTTTTTACAAATTTAGACAACTGATAGCAATAAACACCAACTGTTAGGTTTGAAGATTTTGATTGACATTTTACAGGGGCTTAGCAAAAACAAGGTAACTTGACTTGTATGAATCATTCTACAGCGCAGAAATTTTACAGATAACTATACTGGTTTCGAGTTAAATGTGATAGCTAAAATCACCTTTTTCTATACAATTTCAATGAATGTATTTTAACTATTTAATGGTGAAATAAGTCCGCTATTTTATCTAAAACTATTTTTTTTCTATTCGTTGATTGTCGATATATGTGCACGTCACAAAAACCTAGCATTGTGCCAAATTTCAAATTCTTATTAAACAGTTTTCGAAAAAAACCTCTAGAACAGACAGACACGAGAATAATCTTATAAAGGTTTTACGTTATAAGGTATGGAACCGTAAAAAATTAAGTGGGCTGATCACATAGAGACATTTGACGATCGGGATAATATGAATTCACACAGGCATAGCCTTCTATATTTAATGCAATTTTTGTAAGAATTTTTGCGCTTCTCTGAACATAAAAAGATATTGAAAAATGCAGAAGCTGCCTCACCTGGTATTTGCAAAAAAATTATGTTTTTCATGGACAGCACTAAACGATTTCCTATATAAAACTACTAATAAAATAATCATGTACCTAAGAAATATAAACCCCAAAACCCAAACGAGGCTTGGTCCCATATGTGTCCGGGTTTCAGTCCTGAAACTGGTTAGACGCGTACCATCATTGTTTCCTATTCTGAACTAACCTACACATTTCCCTGAAATTTACAGTCTGCATCTATCACTATCTGATCTAGGTTTACATCTACCTCTTTTTTCCTATCTCTGCTTGTAATATATTCCATACTATTCCCCAAAAATGCCTTAGAACGTATTCCGCTCTTCTATTCTTTTTTCCCCCAGATATCCTTGTTTCCCTACTATTTCTATAACCTATTTGTTATTATCTTGGTCTGTCAATGCTATCGTCCTCAAAAATCTGAAGCACAGCTTTTCAAAAGGCTGCTACCGTTTTTCTGTCTGCGTTTCAGATTGCCCATATTTCATAGGCATACTATGCTGTGCTCCACACATATGCTTACAACATTTTTCTTTTTGTTCTATGTTTGTTGTTTTTCCTCATAGGCGTGGTCTTTCTTCTTAGATGCAGTTCGGTCACCTTCTATTGTTTTACAATGATATACCCTATTTCTCCGACATTCAGTGGTTGCAAAGGGGGGTAAGCAGCCCGTGGCTGCCAAGTTCCCCCAGCACATGAACATTTACCGATTTAATATATTTTCCAATATATCTTTTCGCACAGTCAACATTAGTTGCAGATATTTCTCAACGAACAACTAGTTGTTTATACTAATCATCAGATTTAACTGCGCTTATTTTTTCGTCATTAGGTTTTCCGTCTCAAAACTGATGGGATATGTACCTGCACTTATTTATATTCTGAGCTAGCCTACATAGTTCCCTGAAATTCTCACACAGCATGTGTATATAGCTCGTTCCTCTTCTATTGTTTTCTAATTTTATGCCCTATTTCACCGAGATTCAGTAAAGGAGGTTAAGCAACCTGTGGCTACCAAAATCCCCCAACACTTAGACATTTGCCGAAATAATGGTTTTCCAGTAAATCCTTTCACACACTTAACATTATTCGAGAATATTGCCCAACCAATTCTTGTAGTTACTTATAATAATCATTATGTTTAAGCACAGTTATTTTTTCGTCATTAGTTTATCCATCTTGGGATTGGTTGGATGCATACCTCCATTGATTTCTATTCTGGGCTAGCCTACACATTTTCCTGAAACCCCTACAGCCTACATCTTTTACTATCTGTGTGCAGTAGTCTAACCTAGGTCTGCCCCTTCTTCTCTTTTTTCCTATCTCTGCTTCTAATATATTCCGCACTATTCCCTCATGCCGTAGTATGTGGCCTATCATCCTGTCTCTCCTATTTTTTACCGTTTTCCACATATTTCTTTCTTCCCCTACCATTTTTAATATCTCTTCGTTCTTAACTTTGTCTGTCCATGATATCTTCATCATACGTCTGTAGCACCACATTTCAAAGGCTTCTACCTTTTTCTTGTCCGCTTCGCCTACTGTCCAGGCTTCACAGCCGTACAGAGTTGTGCTCCACACATATGTTTTAAGTAATCTTTTCCTTGATTCTATGTTTGTGGTCTTTGCGCACAGTAGTTGTTTTTTCTTGTTAAATATAGCACGACCTTGTGCTAATCTTTGTTTTATATCTTTTGTGCTTTTCCCATCTTGCGTTATTTGGCTTCCCAGGTAGCAAAATCCTTAACCTCTTGTAAGTTTGTGTTACTTACTTTTATTCTTGTTTTTGATTTATTTTCCCCACCTTTGCATAATACAACTTTAGTTTGAGTTTTGTTAATTTTCATACCGTATCTCTCTGTTAGAACCGTTTCCATTTCATTATGAGCAGCTTCTAACTCTTCCTTGCTAGACGCTAATACCGCTATATCATCTGCAAATCTAAGCATATCAATTTTTTGTCCCTGCATAGTAATTCCAAATGTCTTCCTGCATTTGACAGTATTCATTGCCTCTTCTATGTACAAGTTAAAAATCAATGGGGATAGGGCACATCCCTGTCTCACCCCTTTCCTAATGTTTACTTCTCTACGTTTCTGCTCTAATTCTATTACTGCTGTTTGCTCTTTGTATAAGCTATGTACTATTCGTCTATCCCTAAAACTCATTCCAATCTTTTTGAGTATTTCAAACATTTTTTTGCATTGTACATTGTGGAATGCTTTTTCCAGATCTACACACCCTATATACATGCTTTCCCCTTTTTATATTGTTTTCTCCATTATCACTCTCAGAGCTAAAATAGCCTCGCGTCTTCCCCTGTTTTGCCTAAACCCAAATTGGTATTCTCCTGGTATTCGTCTTTGCACAATTCTAGTTAATATTTTTGACACGTGTGTTGTCAAGCTTATTGTTTGAAAGTTTTCACATTTATCAGCGCCTATTTTTTTTGGTATATTTACTATGATGTTACGTTTGAAATTTTTGGGTATCTCGCCTGTCTCATACATATAGCTTACAAGTTGGAGGAGACGTTCTGTTACTGCTTGACCAGCGGCTTTTAGAGGTTGCGCTTGCACCTTATCTGTACCCGGCGCCTTACCATTTTTCAGACTTTTTAATGCTAATTCAAACTCGTCTCTAGGTATAGGATATCTCAAGTCATCATTTTCAATGTCTGATTCCTGTTCTAATGCAGTTAGTTCTTCACTTGCATATAAATTCCCTATATATTCTTGCCATCTACCTACTTTCTCTACGTTTTCTATAATGACGTTTCCTTGTGCGTCCTTTATATGGTTTTATATCCCTAAAATGCATTCTAATTAATTTGTATGCTTCGTTTGTCTTTCCTATTTTCATCTTCGTTTGTACCTGTTTGCACTTTTCATCAATCCATTGTTCTTTAGCTTTCCTGCATTTCCGAATAATTTCCCATTTTATGGCTTTGTATCTCTGTTCTCCTGCTTCGTCTGATTTATTTTTGTATTATCGTCTTTCTTCTATTAAATTCAGGATATCCTTTGTTATCAATGGTTTCTTATTTTCTTTTTGTGTATACCCCAGAATATCACTGGCCGCCATGTCTAGACTGGATTTAATGTTATTCCATTCTGTTTCTACTTCCTTAGTATCAGATATTTTCCCGATATCTTAGAGCAATTCATTTGACTTTTTTTCGAATCCTTCTTGAATATCTTTATCTTTTAGTTTCTCTAAGTCCAAGTGCCTTTTTCCGTTTCTTTCTTTCACATTCTTAAATTTAAGTACGGCCTTCAGAATTACGATGTTGTGGTCAGTATCTATATCTGCTTCTAGGTAGCTTCTAGTCTTTTACTTGATACCTAAACCGTCGTCTAACAAGAATGTAATCTATTTGATATATTCTTATATCTCCTGGCATATTCCACGTATATCGTCTTCTAGCAAGATGTTGAAATAATGTGTTTGTGATGATTAAATTGTTCTTGTCGCAAAATTCTACCAGCTTATTTCTCCTGTTGTTTCTCGTGCCTAAACCAAATAAACCTACTACCGCTCCTTCCCTACCCTCACCTATCACGACATTAAAATCCCCTGTAATGATTAAATTTTTATGTCCTTTTACGTATCTTAATATGTCTTCAGTATCTTTGTAGATGGCTTCTACCTCTTCGTCAATGTAGGTAGAGGTGGGCATGTATACTTGTATTATTACTGTGTTTACCGGTTTAGATTCTAATCTAACTATGAGTACTCTTTCGTTCTTTTGTAAGTAATTGTCTACACAGTATCCTATCTTTTTCCGCATAACTATCCCCACACCCAAATTTCCTTCCTCTGTTCCTGTATGAATTACCCTGAAGTCTCCGCTTCCAAAATTTTCCGCCTCTGGCCACCGAACTACGCTGATACATATTATGTCTAGTGATAACCTATTCATTTCGATTTTTAGTTTCTCTAGCTTACCTACTTGCTTCATACTTCTAACATTCCACGCTCCGCCTCGCAGAATGTTCCTGACTCTTATTTTTAACTTTCCGATTGCATCCGCCGAAGTAGTCCCTTCCCGGAGATTCGAATCGGGGACTATTTTAACTCCGGATTCTTTTTACCCCAGAGAATGCCATCATGTTTGTTACAATTTAAGTACGCTGTGTACTTGGGAGATAATGTGGTGGCTCCCCATTGCCTTCCACATCGCGGTATTGTGTCTTAGACTGCCATACCGACTCCTATGGTCTCTGCCAATCTAAGTACCGAAAGAGCCACTGCCCTCTTTCGGGGACCTGTCTTAGTCTGGTTCCTCACTAACGACCCTACTACTTTGGTTGGACCTGTAGTTTGGCTCTTTAGGTCATTAGAACACGCAAGCCATTTCACCTGTTCTAGTAATTTAGAACACGGCAAGGTGCAGGTCCATTCGAAATGGACTTAATAGTAATAAACACAAAATTCTGAAATAAGAATGATGTTCAATTTTTAATAAAAAAATTTCATTGATCTAAAGATTTTATGGAAGGGTTACTGTGAAAGTGTGAAACGATTCGATAATATCACAATACAGGTTAACAATCCTACCGTGGTCGCACTATAGATTGTATAATTGATTGCTACATCTGTGTGCCACTTAATTACACAAAGGAGTTGAAGATTGTGCTGGTTTAGTATAAACGTTTGAAGCATATAGATTACTTAACTTAAATTAAAACAACTCATATTATATGGACAAGAATTTATAATTCAAACCAGTTTAAAAACCTGAGGTCATTGCACTTCCAGAATAAAAGAATTTGTTTCCTATACCAAAAGAATTAAAAGATATCCAATTCATGATCCTATACACAATACCCTACTCTGGTTATATACTTAAAAACTTACCTTTTCTATTGTTTCTTCGGTAATTTAGAACCACACATCTACACATTTTTACCTTTTACCTTATGCAGGTAATTGGTGTTACCGTTGCTATGCTCTAGACATTACTCTAAGCGGTAGAAAGCATGGTTCAGGGGGGGAATAGATATTAAAATTTAAACAAAATATCGAGCGCCACTATGTTCAGAAAAAAGGGGAATGTAGAACCCATAAATTGGCTACAACGATGAAATATCTGAAATAAATTACAAGATTAATAATATAACACATGAGACAGCAATTTGCTCCTCCAATATATTTCAAAATGACAAGATCTGGAAAGTACCTTTATATACTTAAAGAAAATTTTTATACCTTTTTTTTTATTTGAAATAAAAATGTTCTAAGTTTCTTAGAAAAGTATAATGTAACATAATATCCTTTGACAAATTATATGTTATCGCAAAAAAAAATTGAACGTATTTATGATTGAGAGATTAAAAGAAAAGTCTTTAAAAAAATAACTTAGCATTCTTTAATTACACTTTTATAAATTGAATGTGTAATTTCTTTGATTTTAAATTCCACATTAATAATGGATTTTAACGTTTAATTCTAATAAATATGTAACAAAATTTATGACATGTAGAAATCGGATCCGTTAACTACTTACAATTGGAATGAATAGATTTTAAAATTCATGAATAAAGTAAGTAAATGAACAACCTTTCCTACTCAGATGATAGCAGATGTAAAATTATACTTAAACAGAAGATTTTAAATCAGTAACGTGATTTATGCAAGTAACATATCTAATTAAGTTGAAGTATAAAATTTTCATAAACGAAAACAATACATCTTGATGAACTCGTAAGAGTATTAGAATGTCGCTCTTTGATCATAATAAGAAATAAACAATTTAAAGCTTCATTTGATAGCTGTTATATTCAATTATATTTAAATTAGCAAGAACTATGTTTAGATGTAATTGCATTGATCAATATTCTCTAATTATTCAATCAATGTGAAATATTCCCTGCTTCTAAATTTTTAGTTTACTTTCTATTTATGAGATATTCTTAATCACTTTAGAGGTTATTACACCACTGTTATAAAATGAACAAAAGGTAGTTGACAAAAGGCATGTGTCGACTAAACGTATAACTAGTACGCACCTCGAACATCCAGTTTGACATCTGTAATACCAACCAGTTATAAGTGTTGACGTCGTTCTGTTTACGTAGCAAATTATCGTTGTTTGCACTTTGACCAAACCTCTTCGCTGATAATTAAAACCATATATTTAATTTAACTAAGTGGAAATCTTGCAATCTTGTACCGAACATTTGTGGTATTTTGAAATTCTATACATTCTAGATAGACGTAAAATAAATACAACACGGCGGTTCTTCAGAATAAAAACGAAACGAAGCTAATGATCATGAGGGTAGATGTTAAACGAATTATCCTTTTAATTGATGAACCAAAGTACCGAACAATTTTTCTGCATTCCACTACAAATAAAACTACTCACCTCGACCATTCTCGACGATATTTTCCGTTTCGACTATGGCAATTCTTAGGTTCGAGGACGCTAAGCAAGCCATGTTGATCTGATAAACAGCGACCTAAGACTTCTTTTTCCGGTTTGAACCAGTTCATATTTACTCGATACCTGCATCTTCGTATATTTAGGGCAGATGGCTGTGTATATTACCACGTACTTCATAATGATGTTATTCCAGAATGTAATTATTTATCTACATTATAAATGTAATAATATATTTTATTAAATCGCTTAAGGATATAAGTTAAATATTGAAAACAACAGCTAGTTCAATTGTTGTGATATAATTATTTTGTCCCAACGGTTTAACGATAGCTAATCAAATATACTAATTGTATAGTGGGCACTACAAGGTGTATTGCAAATATTGGATTTTACTTATTAAAATTCTTATTGAGATTATATTGACAACGTAACATTTGAAAATGTTACACAGCCCCTCTACGAAAAGAAAAAAATCGTGGAATATTTAAAGCATTCGCTTTAAATTGAAGAGATTTTTTTTATATATATTTTTTTTTAAAATAACAAACCTTAACTTACTTTGACATAAATGTGTCAGAAATTTTTTTTTTAAACTAATGACCTACGTGTTAAATCTATTCTAACAATAACGAAAACGAGACGAATTTCACAAAAAAATATCCTACTTGGCGTATGGGAAGAGTGTGACGGTAACTTCGCGTACCTGGCGTCCTTGGGGAAGACATAATCGGGAAGACTAAATAGAGAAAACAGACATAATCGGTATAGTGCCAAATATAGTAGACTACACTCCCATACGCGGGAAAAAAAAACAAAACTAAACGACATTTACCTATCCTAACCTTAGATTTAAAGTATTGCTAATCTTACTAATTAGTTTATAATTATATTACTTCTTTACACTAAAACAAAGGTTTGAAGGAATAATGTATACTATATAAAATCTACAAAAATTATATGTATGGAACGATAAGATTTTTGAACTGAGAGAGTTGATCAGGTTTTTGACGATTAACTCAACCAATGATATAAAACGATTGTTTCATATTAATAAAAAAAATTGATACGATATGGACACATGTCTCTTGAGATGTTGATTGCAAAAAAAAAACGATTACTTGTGAACTCGTTGTGGATAACTCAGCATATCAAATAGATATAACACAGACGCAGTTCTAGTAAACACTAATGAGTTAAACATAACTCAAAGATCGAGGATAGCTCATAGCGATTCTTCTCTCACGAGTTTGTCGGAAATATTTATCTACATTAACTTTATAAACACAAAAGTTCCAATGCGATAAACATACCACCACCATCATTATGAATGACAGGGTGTAACTGAAATGGTCACCACTCGTTAGAATAATTACCATCAGGGCAATAAGATGTTTAAGTGGCCAACTATCAATAGGACTAATGACCAAAACAAAAAAAAATTAGTAATAACTTTTGATGGATTAACAATGCACATACAAGGTACCTCTAACGTCCAACATCGAGATACTAAAAAGCATAAGAAAGTTTATAGGAATGCTACTAACATTATCGACGTCGAAACTAATTGTTTAATCGGTAACTTCATCATCTACAATACTGATGTGGAAAGGTTTTAAATCTTTCACGTGCCATTTATTGGCTTTTGATCCGTCTATATTCTCTAAATCATAGACTAGAGCAGAAACTTTTCTCTTTACCGTGCACAATACAAATTTAGGTGCCAATTTAGCTGAAAATCTATCCGGAGCACTAGAAAGCACTTTATTGGCTCTCGATACTCGGTCACCAACGTCGAACGATATACACCTTTTTCATAAATTTCGTACATGTATGAAAATCTTTTCCAAACCTTGACGGTCAGTCGCGTATACAGGTCGACTACCGGGAATAATTTCAGACTCATCCAAGGGCTCTAAATCTTCACCATAATACTTTCCACTTATGGGCACATGTCTCCCAAACACTAGGAAATTAGGGGTACAACCAGTAATTTCGTGTTTAGCCGAGTTGATGGCAAACTGAATTCTAGGCAGTTCAATATCCCATGTATCATGTGTACTAACGTAAAAGCGGATAACTGTTCCAACAGTTTTATTAAATCTCTTCACAAAATTACATTGCGGCGAGTAAACAGAAGTGAACCATATTTTTTGTATTTCAAATGTGTCACATAGAGTTCTAAATTCACGACCAGCGAATTGAGTTCCATTATCACATATGATAAATTGTGGGACTCCAAACATAAAAAATAATTTTTCTTCGATGATGCGAATAATAGTGGAAGCCTTTGCACTACGTAATGGAAAAAGTAAAGTATATTTGGAAAACCAATCACCAATGACTAAAAGAAATTTATGTCCAGCTTTCGAACGTGGAAAAGGACCCATAATGTCAACTGCTGTTACTTGAAATGGAAAGTTGACTTTCTTTTTACTACCCATGAGGCCTAGTGGAGACGTATTAGATGATTTTTGTGCTCCGCATACCAAGCATTTATGACAAAATTTCAACACTTCTTTACTCATTCGTGGCCAATAATATAATTCTTGTACACGATATAAGGTTTTTGAAAAACCAAAGTGGCCAGCAGAAGGAGAATCATGACAAGAACGAATGATTTCTTCTTGTTGAGATTTAGGAACGAGATACTTCCATTCCACGACATTAGATGTAAGAGGCAAGTTAGATGGAATAGACTTGAAAAGAAAATTATTTTCAACCTTCCACTGAGAATAATCATCAGGTGAAGCTAAAATTTTTGTCCTAAGAGACTCATACCAAGGATTTAAATTATTGAGAGTAACTCCAATTAGATTTACCATTTGTTTTTCTACCGTATCATCATTAAGATTTTCTATTGCAATTGTCCTGCTGAGAAAATCAGGAACGACGTTGAATTTTCCTTTGCGGTGAATTAAATCAAAGCTGTGTTGTCTAAGTCTAACCACCCAACGAGCAAGTTTACCTGATGGGTTTTGGGTGTTGTTTAGCCAAAGAAGAGAAAATGATCAGTGATCACAGTAAAACAAACACCTTTTACCCATGGTCTATACTTTTCAGTTGAAAAAATATCTGCAAGACATTCTTTTTCAGTTGTTGAATAATTTCGTTCAGTTCTAGTTAACGATCGGCTTGCATATTAGATAACGCGTTCTTCCTATTCTAGATTTTATATTGTTGCGAGCTACTATTAGGCAACCCGTCAAACACACAAGCGCTGTAGACTCTGCATAGTCTCCAGGATTCGAGAATTCTTCTAGCAATTAAACACACAAAACGCCGCTAGCACTGTTTATTCCCAATGGACCGGGAAGCTTCTCGTAATTACTAGAGGATGAGTCATATCTTTAACTCAGAGTATATATAAGACCGCTAATAAATGCAAGGGTCAGTCTACATAAGAATGTCGTATATAAATTATATCGCGTATAGTGAATGTAGTTGAACTTTTGAAAGTCCGAGAATAAACATAAATGCTATTTGAGCTGAACGTGTCTAATGTACATGCAGCTTGTAGTATACATAAATAGATAGAAGTGTATTGAATAATAGTTGTGTTAGTGTTATTAATGGACCTATGGTAAAGAAGTTAGTTTAAGAAGATATTGGTGCTTGTAAATTCATTAGTGTGATACTGCTTCATTGTTAATTGGACTGAAAACATCTATAAGTAAGGCATATACTGTTAATTAGACTTGTGAATAGTGAGTAGTAAAGACTATTGTTATTACTTGTTTTTAAATTAGAGAAACGCGGTAGTAGTAGCCCGCTTCAGTATTAATATAGCACCGAGGCCAGTATCCGAAGTATCGCATTCTATGATGAACGGGGCAGAATGATCCGGCTGACATAAAAGGGGAGCCGATACTAGAGCCTGTTTGATTTGAGCAAACAAAAACTCGGCCCTAGGGTTCCAAATGATACTTTGCCATTTCTTTTTCTTTTTAATTCGATCGTTGATCGGAGAGACTAGTGTAGAAAAGTCTTTTATAAATTGCCTGTACCAACTGCATAATCCTATAAATCTTTTTACTTCAGTCGTGGTTTTCGGTCTGGGAAAATTTATCATCGCAGAGATCTTTTCTGGATCAGTTTGAAGAGAATTCGACCCAACTATGTAGACTAAGAATTTTAACAATTTTTTGAAAAACTCACATTTCTCAAGATTGATTGTTAAATTAGCCTCCTTGAGACGTTCTTTAACTTCATGTAACAATTTTACGTGTTCCTCAAATGACGGTGAACATAAGATGATATCATCGAGATAACAAAATACGTGTGGTTCAAATTGTGGACCAAAATTGCATTGACCAAGCGCTGCTGTGTTTGGGCAGCATTGCGAAGTCCAAAAGGCATTGTGACAAAACGAAATTGTCCTCTCGAAATAACGCTAAAAGCGGTCCTATCCTTTACATTTTCAGAAAGGGGTACCTGCCAGAAACTTTTTCGAAGATCAATAGATGAGATGAAATTCGCACCGCGTAGCATATTCAAAAATGTTTACTTACATATAGAGGAATTAAATTATGAGCTTCGAATACGAGGGATAATAAGTAAAAAGAAACCGTCTGATAAAAGAAAAATATTAGGTAGATTTATAGCAAAAGAAAAAATTAACCCTGGGTGCCTCATTAATCTAAATGAACTTAAAGAAGATTTTAATTCTGATTGTAAAGAAATATACGACTCTAAGTCAATAAAAAATGTTTTCACAGAATTTGAAGGTGATCCTTTGGATTCCACTTTTAAAAAAATAACTTCAAGACTAAAAAACTGAAAACTGTAAAAACCACAATATTGTGAAATCTAACACATAATACAGTGTCATGTCGGCTGGCGCCATAATCATGCAACGCTGCTCTGTGGCCATAATTTATGCCAACGTCAAACTAAGATCCGCTTGCGAAAACTGCATTACCGATACGAACGTATGTAATTGTTGTAAGTACCTATTCGCGGCTATCGATTTGATAGATTACGCAATAATATTGATTTTATGAATTTAGCGATACGATACCAAATAGTTAAACAGCAAAATATGCAACGTTATGAAGCGGGCTACTGCTACCGCGTTTCTTTAATTTAAAACAAGTAATAATAAAGGTCTTTACTACTCACTGTTCACAAGTCTAATTAACAGTATATGCCTTATTTATAGTTGTTTTCAGTCCACTCAACAATGAAGCACTATTACACTAATGAATTTACAAGCACTAATATCTTCTTAAACTAACTTCTTTACTATAGGTCCATTAACAATACTAACACAACTATTTATTTATTTTACACTTTGTCTATTTATGTATACTACAAGCTGCATGTACATTAGACACAGCATATAACATTTATGTATACTCTTGAACTTCCAAAAGCTCAACTACTATTACTTTACAACGATATAATTTATATTAGACATTCTAGTGTAGACTAAACTCTTGCATTCATTAACGGTCTTATATATACTCTGGAATAAAAAGGATAACTCATCCTCTAGTAATTTATAGAAGAATTCTGGAATCCTTGAGAGTAAACAGTGCTTGCGGCGTTTAGTGTGTTTGATGGGTTGCTTACTAATAGCTCGCTTCACTGCCCCCTCTTTAAAACCGTTACGTCTCGTAACTGTAAATACATTTTGACGCTAATTCGATGACTGATGACGGTATCGGCAGCTATCTCCTCTGGTGCATCCACCACGTCGTTAGAAGTAACAGTCAACACTCCGTTCTTGGTCTTAGTAGGCAACCGGTTGATAACAACAAACAAGGACCTGGACGTTGGTTCCCTGGAAAACTACTTCTAGCATATTTCGGACTATCCTCCAATCTAAGCGATCCAGTCCACAGCCCAGCTTAGGCACCGCTAGTCTCGCTACTCCATTTTCCATCATCTGCGCCTTAAGATTTAGCAAAGCCTCCCATAGATGTCCATAACTAGGTCTCTGCCATGAAGAATTTTTGGTGACCAGATAGTAAACATAACGATTTTTATCTTGAAGAACCAGAACTTTTCCTACAGTTAGCTGCTGTTGTACTAATTCATCTACATATCCAAACTTTTTCTTGAAAACAACAGCTATTTCCCTTGACATTTCCAAATCTTGAGCGACGCAATGTGCAAGGGAATACTCTTCTGGTGCTCTAAATAGATCTTGTTGTTTTTGAACAACAACACCAAATCTCGCCTTAGCGGAACCACCAATCGCCGCCATGAAGCTCTCAAAATCTACATTTGGCTCATGATTAATAACTTGTCGAACACCATTCTCATTACTTGAGTCTTCCTGGTTGTTGCCAGCATAGGATGTTAAACGGTCAAAGTGTACCACTTTCGGTTTACCACGGGGAGATCTTCTGATCCGGTACACTACATCATTAATTCTTTTCATCACTTCATACGGGCCTTCCCATTGTCTTTGTAGTTTTGGCGACAATCCACGTTTTCTTTGTGGATTGTACAACCACACTAAATCTACAGGTTGACAACCCCCTTCTTGTGCTCTCGTCTCATATTGTGACTTCATTCGATCGTTTGCTGCCTGGATATTCTTTCGGACGTTTTCGTGAATGCTATTTGATCTTTCACGAAGCTTATACGTAATCTTCACCTGCGATCTCTTCTCCAGGTTTAAATCCAAACTGAAGATCACATGGTAGCCGCAATTCACGTCCTAGCATTACGCAAGCGGGCGAGTATCCCTGTGCTGTCATGTACCGAAGATCGGTACGCCAGTAGGAACAAATGTAAATATTGGTCCCAGTCTCGTTGATGTTCAGAGACAACTTTGGCCAGGTACTTCCTAACGTCCTGTTCATTCTTTCAACCATTCCATCCGATTGGGGATGAAGTGGCGTGGTTCTAGTCTTCCTGATTCCAAGATGCTTGCAGACGTTTTGAAACAACGCTGATTCGAAGTTTCGACCTTGATCGGAGTGTAATTCCAACGGAACTCCAAAACGACAAAACAACTCCTGACTAGTACATCTGCAACCGTCTCGGCTTCTTGGTTAGGTATAGCATATGCCTCCGGCCATTTGGTAAAATAATCCATTGCAACCAAGATGTATTTATTTCCTTTCTCTGATTCAGAAACGGACCAGCTATATCAATGGCTACCCTCTCAAAAGGATTCCCCACGTTATACTGTCTCATTGGGGCTTTCCGTTTTGTGACCGGGCCATTTGCAGAGCACACAATTTCACATTTCCGGCACCACTCCTTCACATCATCTTTGCAGTTCACCCAATAGAATCTTTCTCTCACTCTTCGAGAGTTCTTTTCACGCCAAAGTGCCCTCCGGAAATACCATCGTGCAAGTGCTGCAACACTTCCGGCACTCTGCTTCTCGGCACTATCACTTGAAGTCTCTCAGTGCCATCTTCAAATTCCAGGCGTCGTTTCAAGATTCTATTTTCCATCATCAAAAAGCCCCGCTGTGCCCAGTATGCCTTCAGGCTCCTACTTAAAGTACTAATTTCTTCCCAAGCTAGTCGTTGTCCTTTCCACTCAATAATACGTCCCAATTCGGCGTCATTCTCCTGGTCTTCTCGTATTTTCGTTGCCAAGTATCATCGGTTACCGTCATTCTATGGATGACACTTATTTTCTCTTCCATCTTGGAGCAATGATTGCAGTTCCACCGGACAAGGTCTCCTTGACAAAGCGTCTGCATTCCGATGGCTAGTTCTACACGATGTTCTGTGTCAAAGTCATATTCCTGCAGCCGCTCTATCCACCTTGCCACTTGCCCTTCAGGATTTCGAAACTGCAGTAACCATTTCAGTGCAGCATGGTCTGTTCTCAACAGGAATTTACGGCCGTATAAGTACTTATAAAAGTGCTCTACGGATTTGACGACGGCCAACAGCTCCCTTCTTGTCACACAATAGTTCCTTTCTGGCCGCGACAAGACCTTGCTGAAATACCCAATAACTTTTTCTTGTCCGTCCTGCACTTGAGAAAGAACGCCTCCTATAGCTGTGTTACTGGCATCGGTATCCAACACAAATTTCCCTCCATCCGTGGATAACTCAAAATTGGTGCTGTAACTAGTAGCCGTTTCAGTTGTTCAAATGCACTGTGGCAGTCGTCATTCCAATCATATTCTTGTCCATCTTCGGTTAATTTTGTTAACGGTTTGGCAATGTTCGCAAACCCAAGTATAAAACGTCGATAGTATGTGCACAATCCTAGAAAACTGCGTAGTTGGTGTATATCTGCTGGTGCAGGCCACTCTTGTACCGTTTTTATTTTGTCAGGGTCAGCTTTTATCCCGGTCTCCGAAACGACATGTCCTAAGTATTTCACCACTTTTCCAAACAGGTGACACTTCTTAGGGCTCAATGTAAGGTTTGCCCCGTAATCTTTGGAATATCTCCTCTAGGTTCTTAAGTGTTCTTCAAAAGACCGGCCTAACACTATCACGTCGTCTAGGTACACCAGACATGTCTTCCAGGACAGTCCACGCAGTATCGACTCCATCAATCGTTCAAAAGTAGCAGGAGCATTGCATAATCCAAATGGCCTGACCTTGAACTGCCATAATCCAGTTCCAATTGTAAAGGCAGTCTTTTCTTTATCGTTTGGCTCCAAGCCTACCTGCCAGTATCCGCTTTTCAAGTCCAAGGTCGAAAACCATTTAGATCCGGATAGAGTATCTAAGGTGTCATCAATTCTGGGCAAAGGATAGCTGTCTTTCTTTGTCACATTGTTAAGCCGCCGGTAGTCTACACAAAACCTTGTCGACCCGTCCTTTTCCTTGACAAGCACTACCGGGGATGCCCATGGACTATTCGAGGGTTCAATCACTCCCTGTTCTTCCATATCGGTGATAATTTGCTCGGCTTCCTTACGTTTTGCCAAAGGAAGCCGCCTGGGGTGTTGTCTTATCGGTTGCGCATCTCCAGTATTGATCTTGTGTTGCACAACATTCGTCCTTCCTTTCTCACTATCATCCAGTGCAAACACACCTCGATATCGTCCGACCAGTTCTTTTACCTTGCCCAGTTGGTCGCCGTTTAATCCTTGACACAAGGGTATCAACATATCCAGCAATTTCTGTGAGCAATCGTTGGCTGGTTTATCTTTCGTATCGTCCACACAACGTTTAATATGACACACTGGAATGCAACTTCCCACAATCATGTCTTTCCCATGGGTCACCGTATGGGGATTAATGTTTAGCACCCTTACTGGTATCATGTTTCGAAACATTACCAGCGTTTTTCCAATCAGTAATCCCTCCTGACCCCTTCCCGATTCAGTTGCTTCCATCATGCATACTTGTCCTTCCCGGAGCGTACCATCCGGGCGTCCAATCACTATCATTTCCGCCTTCTCGGGGATTTTCATATCGCAAATCATTCGAACTTGCATAGTCTGGTTACATGTACCTTGAAATGGAATCTCATTATCATCTATCCGAAGCACATTTTTTTGCATGTTTACATGAAACCCATATTCTCTCATGAGATCCATTCCCAAGATCACTTCTTCTGTAATTTCAGCTACCAACACTCGATGATTAATTAATTTGTCTCCAATTTCCAACGTTAACGGCAGTCTCTCCGTGAGTCGAAATTTTCTCACCACTTGCCGTTCGAAGACATACCGATACAGGTAGCACCTTGCCACGACCAACCAAATCTGGTCTCACAATAGTCCTTGTTGCTCCTGTATCCACGAGTAATCGGACAACTCTACCGTTAATTCTACCATCGATGTAAATGCTGTCCAGACTTCCCATCGACGATGCAGCACGTATGATAATCTCCAGGGCACTACGTTCTGCTGTCGATGTTCGCCCCTTACGTCGACTTGCTTTAGTTTTTCTGCTGCTCAACCGGTGGTTTCTTTGGTTGAGTACAGCGTCTCTGTATGTGACCAACTTCACTGCAGTTCCAGCATCGCAGACCCCCATCCCCGCGGTCGTTGTCTTTCAAACTTTTCCGCTTTTTGCTTTTCAAATACACGGTTGATTATCTCTCTTACGCTGTTCTGCGATTGCTCAGGTTTTTCTTATGCAGATCGAACTTTGTGACTCATCCTGTGTGACGTCTGCTTAGCTGCTTCAAATTCAAGCGCATGAGCCAATGCGTCATCTAACATTTTTGGCCGTGCTAATCTTAGCGCTTGCTGTATTTCGCCACCTTTAACGCCATCCACAAATGTTTGAACAGCCAGTTGTTCGAGGAAGCTATCTGGTGCTGTTGGGTATGCCAATCTAACTAATCTGGCGATGTCAGCTTCGAATTCTTGCAGGCTTTCACTTGTCTTTTGCGAGTGGTTCTTAACTTGTGCGTGGTAAACCTGTTGAAGCTGAGCATCTCCATATCTCATCTCTAGCTTCGATGTTAAGTGGCCGTAATCGTTCTGCTGGTGATCGGAAATCGTTTGTAAGATGTTAAGAGTTTCCCCACGTAGAGCCACTATTAAGGAGATAGCCATCTCTTTGTTGCACCAACCGTTGGCTATTGCAGCAGCTTCAAATTGTTTCAAATATGTGGGCCAAGGTGTTTTACAATCAAATGTGGGTGGTTTCACTTTAAATTTTGACGCTAATGACTCGCTTCTTTCCATGCTTTTTATCTCTGGAATATTCTGATTCACAATTTGGTTTGCTAATTCAAGTGGCCGCGTTGTTAGTGAAATCACTTGTTCTTGCAGCCTCATCGCATCTTTTTCCATTTTTTACCAATTTATTGTCCAGCTTTTGCTCAACTGTTTTTACCTGTTCAGTGAAATCTTTTTTCAATGCAATAGAGCTTTTCATTAATCTTTGTTCTAACGTGGCTGTACTTTCATTCACCTTTTCTTCCATGGTGTATTTAAACTCTTTAAGGGTCGATTCCAGTTCAACTGACCTCACTAAGTTTTCATTGAGTGTCACCTCTAGTTTAGCCGACCTCTCATCTATTTTCTCAGCATTTTCACTAAACTTTTCTTCTAATTTCGCAGCATTTTTACCTAACTTTTACTCCATACCGGATTTAAAATCCTTAAGGAAATTCATTAAAGTTTCTGCGTCCATCTTACTTTTACTTCTTGTAACTGGCGTATATAAATTACTTAAATGTCTTTAGACTTGTGTGCTTTCCTTTTAAATTAATCACTATATACCCCGCACCTGACACCAATGAAGCGGGCTACTGCTACCGCGTTTCTTTAATTTAAAACAAGTAATAATAAAGGTCTTTATTACTTACTGTTCACAAGTCTAATTAACAGTATATGCCTTTGTTCGCGCCATTTCGCTCTCCCAACGTGGTATTCTTTATCAAGCCAGGCGAGATAAGGAATACCATAATTTAAAAAGAGTCGATTAACAACCATCCGCGAACGCGAACGTGTTCATTCAATTTCTAAATATTACTCTCTAATCTCTTTTCTAAAACAACCCTTTCCTGACTCCGTTCCTATTTACCTCTGGCCAGAAACAGTACTGAAAGGTGCCGTGTTAGTGCTCCAGATGTCTGTGCTTCGGTAAGTGCTTTAAGTATTTATGTGACTTGTATTCCAATTCTATGTTTATTTCTTTCTAATCTATACAGTCCACTGTCTACTTAACAAACCCTGGTTTACTGCCTACTGCACTCCAGGCAATTTCTATTTGTGCCCCTCGTCGTTCCAAGAGGCGTGTACAGCCTTATTTGTAGATGTTTTCAGTCCACTTAACAATGAAGCACTATTACACTAATGAATTTACAAGCACTAATATCTTCTTAAACTAACTTCTTTACCATAGGTCCATTAATAACACTAACACAACTATTTATTTATTATACACTTTGTCTATTTATGTATACTACAAGCTGCATGCACATTAGACACAGCATATAACATTTATGTATACACTTGAACTTCCAAAAGCTCAACTACTATTACTTTACAACGATATAATTTATATTAGACATTCTAGTATAGACTAAACTCTTGCATTCATTAGCGGTCTTATATATACTCTGGAATAAAAAGGATGACTCATCCTCCAGTAATTTCTAGAAGAATTCTGGAATTCTTGAGAATAAACAGTGCTTGCGGCGTTTTGTGTGTTTGATGGGTTGCTTACTAATAGCTCGATACAGTTACAATAAATACTTAATAAAATACAACATGCACTACATCCCCATTCAAAAATTGCTTGATTATGTTGTAAATACTAATTTAATTTTTACCTTTGAATGTTTCGACCAATTCAGGGAATCCTCAATCTTTAAGAATATTTTCCACATCAATTTTTTAAAAATATTCTTAATATAAAACACCACAAAAATCCAATACGAAGGGTTGGAGAAGAAGGATAAAAATGGATTTCGTTCTTGTATACTTGTGTGGTACATCGGTGTGCCGACAGCAAAACCGAAATCAACGCGGGAAAACATCGTTAAACAAACTAACGCACGAAGCGTTAGCGTGCTATGACCATATATGGTAATGTAATGAAATTACGCCTGAGATTGGTTAGTTCTACTTATAGTAGAAACTTCAACCATTGACTTTGTTAACACAAATAAATAGTTTTTAGCGTAACAAATAAATTTGATGAGGAAAAAAAAATAATTATTTAAATTGTATTGGTTACTACAACAACGTTTCGTTTGCCTTTAGAACAAATGTAGAGTTGTAAATTAGTTCATTTAACATATAATTTAGTAGTTTCAACAAATTCTCGTCCAACAAACAAAAATTTGTTGCCAATAGCAATCTATTTCTTTCGGTGTAGAATTAGGAGACCGAAGATTAATGTTCAAACACTAGGCAATGATTTTATTCGGAAAATAGACTAAATAATAGTTAATGGCTTATCTTAGTAAAGTAAATTTAAAAGCGAAACTGAAATGTAACAACGAAATAGCTTTTTTCATTACTATTAGAAGCATTTATATTTTACGAGAAAGATAGTTTAAAAAAGTACTGATAGAATGACAGGTGAAAAGTCTGAGGAATAAAAGAGCCTGCTAAAAGCAATGAATGAATGTTGCAGAGACAAAGGAGGAGTGCAGGGTCCGTGGAACGAGGAGAAAGATTGTAAATGATGCTTGGAGTAAAAGTAGTGTGGCAGTTTAGAGCTACACTCTGCATATTCTTCAGAAGGAACTGCTAGGTTTGGTTAACACGTTGGTTGCGGATCAAAATTAAAAATACTTTGTAATATGCCGATAACAACTTTTACTAAATTTCAACCTAAAGTTAACAAAAGCCATAACAACAAATTCAAAATGATAATATACAATTTTTTTGTTAGAATTCAAACGTGGCTCCCTTGGGAGCCATCAGCACACTGAAAGAAATTTTTAATGCATGAGTGGATGGCGTCTATGTGAGCAAGTTATATAAATACATTTAGAGAATAAAGATGTATGTGTGTGTGTGTTGAAAATTATGACACAGACCTATATAAATAAACTTAAACTCAAAACAATAGACAACTTAAAAATTAATATTATTACAGCACACTGTGGTAGTTGTCAAAACATTGTCCGACACATAATCCTGGAACGTCGAGACAGGTGGTGTAATGGTAGAAGGTAAGTTTTCTTATTTTGTTTTGAGAACAAGCTCGACACCGTTTACGCAATACTCTGTTTTTAGAATCCTT
Organism: Platerodrilus igneus; assembly: GCA_036346225.1. NCBI lineage: Eukaryota > Metazoa > Arthropoda > Insecta > Coleoptera > Lycidae > Platerodrilus > Platerodrilus igneus. The sequence continues at coordinate 751,296 of JARFIW010001588.1, forward strand.
TTCATCTATTTTAGAAATAACATGAGTAGTTTTCCTTTGTGGAGCTTTTGTTATAGGAGCTGTTGGAGCTGGAAGCAAAACTTCCAAAACCGCTAAGCGATAATTGTAAAATGACATTTTTTTACCTGAATATTTATTGAACAGAACAAACGAATTATATAACAACATTTGTAAAATGTGAATTCCCATTTTTATACCATCTTAAGGTTTTACGACCGTAAGGGTAGTATTTATTTATTATATTCAGCAACTGGACGTGGTTTCATTTTTTCTTGACCTCTTTTGTTTCTTGTAGTAACCATTTCGTTGGAAAATTCAGTAGAAATATAGGTGACGTCTCGTTTATCTTTCCATTTACCTATCATTATTCCATTTTCATATCCTGTACTGATGTCTCCTTTTTTAATTTTTGGGAGACTATATTCTTAGGAAGTCCTTTTCTATCAGCACGTACAGTACCAGTACAGTAGGTTTGCTTGCGCATCAAGGTTTCAGCCAGATGAGGGCTGTTATAGTAATTATCCATGTAGAGAGAGTGTCCAGAATCTAACTTCCTTTTCATTAGATGAGAGACTACTTTTTATGCATGCCCGGTGCCTCCCAATTCGTCCAATTGTCCTCTATAAATTGCCACATTTAAAATAAGGCCATCCGGTTCGGTAAGCATATAACATTTAATTCCATACTTGTGTCGTTTGTTCTTTATATACTGTCTATATTGTAGTCTTCCTCTCCACAGAACCATCGATTCATCCAGAGATAGATTTTTCCTGGGTAGTATATCTCTTCCATTTTTGAATTAAAATAGTTTAGAACAGGTCTAATTTTGAATAAACGATCTTCAGGAACTACTCCGGCATCTGGATTTGAAGTAAAATGCAGAAATTTTAAAATAAGCAAAAATCGATCTCTACTCATAAAATAGAAAAACATTTTAGACCAAATAATCTATGAGTTTTCCAGTAATCTTGTATTTTTGGACATTTGATTGTGCCGGTATGAAACAATAATCCAATAAAAATCAATAATTCTGGAATAGTAATTTCTTTCCAATCACTTACGCGTGATCGTTTGCTATTGGTTCCTAAGGATAATACCTGTTCTGCATAAATATTTGTTTCTCTCACCAACATTTCTAAAAAGTTTTCGTCAAGAAATAAACGAAACCATTCGTAAGGTGGCGTGTCTTGATAAATATCCACTAAAACCTCATTAGTTTTAGTAAAAATAAAAGATTTTAGGGAACTAGACGCTTTATCACAGGATTTTTTTTCAAGAGGTTCCGTTGTTCGGTTATTGAGTGGATTGTTGGAAATGTCGTATTCTTTAACTTCTTCTGCATTGCCTAGTAAATATCAAATTACAACCATAATTCAATGTACAGTAATATTTGCATACCTGCGCTATCATCTGATGATGTTTCCTCATTTCCAATACAGGAATCGTCATCATTGTCGCTCTGTTCTGAATCAGAATATAATAAAAATTGTTCTAATCCTTCGTTTGTTAGATTATTAGGATTTTTTACATTGATTTTCATACGTTTAGGACGCGACCATCCTGGCTCCGAATCGTCCATATTAAGCGCTCGTAAAAAACACGAAAAAAAAATGAGAATCTCAAAACTAAACTATATACGTATAAATCAAAGCTCTACCTATATGCGGCACCCGATATAGCACCCTTTACCAGCAAACTGAAAGCATACTAAAGCAATGAAACGATCTATTCAAGCGGCTCACATAGACGCCAACCGCACATCACTTGAAGAGATCTGTGGCGCCGATGGGAGCCACCCGCATTAAACGTGTTAACCCGAAAGGAAATACCGTGATCGGTGATTGATTGATCGATTGCTCGTTCCTCAGAAATCCACCCAATCATTGGATCCTTGGCCAGCTATTTATATAAAGTGAAATAATAGTTTACATACAAACTACTCTGACAACTTAAATCGAAAATCGTCAGATAAACCAAAATCTGAATTATCACTAATATTAACGCGAGTTAAGGTTCGGGCCTTTGGAGCGATGTTTTTAAAAAAACGTTTCGAAACTTTTTAACAATTTGTTTATCTTAAAGAGAAATTATCATGGAATTTTGACAAACTGAATAAAATAACTTTAAATCGAAATTAGTTAATTAATTGAACTAATATTAGGGCGAGTAGCCTAAGTAAACAACAATGCAAAAGCAGTAATACTCAGACTGACTCACTTGAGTAGCTTGAACAACGAAGTATGGAGTTCGAAGACTGACTAGCAGGCCTTGAGCTCCCGGGCTTTTTATAATAATCCTACCTCCTCACATGGCTGTGGGAACTTGCAGATCTCATGTTTGCTTTACTCTTAACTCTACACTTTATTACATTGTTTCAAACTTATTTCTAGATAATTGCGATATTTTACCCGTCTGTGACCTGCCATCTGCAGTATCACTGTCGTCTCGGATACAAAGCTACATATTAGTTTTCATGAACTGTTAATAACCTGTTTGGTTTATCCTTGTATTACATTGTTGCAATTGACTTATAATTTATTTAACAATTTCTAATAATTCCTATTAGATTCTATTATTTAATATATATATATATATATATATATATATATATATATATATATATATATATATGTTAGTGAAACGCCTACAGTTCCGGTGACGCAAATAATACGATGTGGTATGCGTTGCAAATCACGACCGTCTCACGCCAGTAGTGCCGTTGGCTGCAATAACAGGTTACTGTTAGAAAAAGATATTATTAAAAAACACGAAACACAAATCACTTAACACGCATATCAAAACAGTCTGCAATATTTTATCAACAACTGTCCTGATATGCGTGTTAAGTGATTTGTGTTTTTTAATAATAATATCTATTTTTAACAGTACCCTAACCTATCATTACAGCCACGGCATTACTGGCGTGAGACGGTTGTTGCAAATCCATTGACAAAGTCATTTTATTCCCATTGATTTTTCCCACAAAAAACACTTAATTTTATTCTCTCACAACCATTCGATTTTACGTAATTTAAGCTAAAGGCCTAAAAGCAAGTCATCATATGTTTGAACGTGGTTGATGTATAAAGAGTGATTTCCTATAAGTATTCTAATAGAATAATCGTAAAGTGGTTTCGAGCGTTTCACTAACGCATTTGTAAACTTAAGCTTCTCTGCTTTCTCTAAAAACCACATCGTGATTTATAAATCATTCGATTCTATGAAATACCTTTAAGGACATTTATTGAAATGGCCGCTACGTTGATAGTGGGTTAGATATCGTTAGTTTCAAGTATACGTTAAGAACACGTTAAAATAAATTAATATCTACATCATTACGGAAAAAAAATTTGATATTTAGTCAAATTAATCCTTTGTATTCAGCTCCTTTAACAAGCTCCTGTGAACAACACGATCGATAGCTAACATTGGAATAAAAGGTGTCCGGTATAATTTATCGTTTAGTAAGAAAAGATGTCTGGTATTAAAAGGAAATGCCTTTATAAACATTGAACCAAATCGCCTCCAAAAGTAGAGTATTATTGGAATATGCTATTTGTATAGCCAGGATTTTATGTGTTACCTGTACATTATCAATAATTAACCTATTACGAAGTGTGCGTTCTTACCTTCAAACACTGTCAATTAAAATGTTACTTGCAGAGCATTAAAGTAACTTAACAATATATAGCACGTTCCCATGCTAAGGAACGTTCCTTATCATATAATTTATGCAATTATTGTTCCCTCTGAAAGCTTCATTAAAGTTCATATGTTCTCACATACCAATGAACGGCCATTCGCCAGCTTTTTATGCGTTTATTCCACTTGCTGCAAAAGCAAGTTGAGAGTTCATATGCCCTTTGATTTTGACGAACATACATTTGTATGCAATTTTAGTGATCATACCGCATCACAAAAGTCTTTTACATTTACCTAAGCAGTTACATACAACGACCGTAAATACGTACTTATGCATACGGAATCTCAAAAAAGCACTTTAACATATATAGGTGTATACCACCTATTGGCCATTTATAAGCAATTTATATAATTATGCCGCATCAATGAAGAAAAGTTATTCACAAAGACATATGATGTCGCATACCAACAAACGTTCATTGACATGCAATTTGTGTGATTATATCACATTACGGAAAAGTAGTTTAAAAATACATATAAAGTCGCACACTAACGAACGTCCATTTGCATGCAATTTGTGTAATTATGCCGCATCACAAAAAGATAGTTTAAAAATACATATGTCGTCGCACACTAACAAACGTCCATTCAAATGCAATTTGTGTAATTATGCCGCATCATTCAAAAGTAAGTTACTAGCACATATAAAGTCACACACTAACGAACGTCCATTCACATGCAATTTATGTAATTATACAGTATTAACGAAAACTAATTTACAAATGCATATGAAGTCGCACACTAACGAACATTTATTCGCTTGCAATTTGTGTAATTACGCCGTATCACATAAAAGTAGTTTAAAAATACATATGATGTCGCACACTAAAGAACGTCCATTCATCTGCAATTTATGTAATTATGCCGCATCACAAAAAAGTAATTTAAAAATACATATGACGTCGCACACTAACGAACGTCCATTCGAATGCAATTTGTGTAATCATGCCGCATTATTCAAAAGTAAGTTATTAGCACATATAAAGTCACATAGTAACGAACGTCCATTCGCATGCCATTTATGTAATTATGCCGCTATACAAAAAAGTCATTTAAAAATACATATGAAGTCGCACACTAACGAACGTCCATTTACCTGCATTTTATGTAATTATGCCGCATCACAGAAAGGTAGTTTAAAAATACATATGACGTCGCACACTAACGAACTTCCATTCAAGTGCAATTTGTGTAATTATGCTGCATTATTCAAAAGTAAGTTACTAGCACATATAAAGTCACACACTAACGAACGTCCATTCACATGCAATTTATGTAATTATGCCGCATCACAAAAAGGTAGTTTAAGAATACATATGACGTCGCATACTAACGAACGTCCATTCGCATGCAATTTGTGTAATTATGCCGCATCACATATAGGTGGGTTAAAAAAGCATATGAAGTCGCACACTAACGAACGTCCATTCACATGCAATTTGTGTAATTATGCCGCATCACATATAGGTGGGTTAAAAAAGCATATGAAGTCGCACACTAACGAACGTCCATTCACATGCAATTTATGTAATTATGCCGCATCACAAAAAGGTAGTTTAAGAATACATATGATGTCGCACACTAACGAACGTCCATTCGCATGCAATTTGTGTAATTATGCCGCATCACATATAGGTGGGTTAAAAAAGCATATGAAGTCGCACACTAACGAACGTCCATTCACATGCAATTTATGTAATTATGCCGCATCACAAAAAGGTAGTTTAAGAATACATATGACGTCGCATACTAACGAACGTCCATTCGCATGCAATTTGTGTAATTATGCCGCATTACATATAGGTGGGTTAAAAAAGCATATGAAGTCGCACACTAACGACCGTCCATTCACATGCAATTTATGTAATTATGCCGCATCACAAAAAGGTAGTTTAAGAATACATATGACGTCGCACACTAACGAACGTCCATTCGCATGCAATTTGTGTAATTATGCCGCATCACATATAGGTGGGTTAAAAAGCATATGAAGTCGCACACTAACTATCGGTCATACGCCTGCAATTTATGTAATTACACCGCATCAAGGAAAGATCTCTTGCAAAGACATGAAGTCGCACACTAACGAACGTCAATTCACATGCAATTTATGTAATTATGCTGCATCACATAAAGGGAGTTTATAAATACATTTGACGTCGCACACTAACGAACGTCCATTCGTATGCAATTTGTGTAATCTTTGCCGCATCACTAAAAAGTAAGTTACTAGCACATATAAAGTCGCACACTATCGAACGTCCATTTACATGCAATTTATGTATAGGTCTTTCAAAATCTCATGGGCTGTGAGATGCGCAATGAAGGTAACGAGAGGTATCGTATAAAAAGAAAGAACAATACAATATAAGTAAAATCTAAAAACATTAAATTTCGCTATGCGTATACTGAATTAAACTGTTATTTTATGCGGATTGCATAACCTCTAATTTATCAACAGGATATAAATTATAAAACTACAATGTTTATATGCGGAACCTGTAACTTTTTTGGTGTTTTCGTGTCATGTTTCCGTGTGTGTGTGTGTGTGAATAAAAATAGACAGGCTAAACTCTTAGCAGCCAAAATACTGTCCTCTTATTATTTTTTAAGAATGCATATTTCATAGAAATTTAATCTAAAAAGTCATAAAATTACTACTGCAATCCTCAAATTGGACCACATTAGTTTTAGGACTTCTCTTATTAATTTTCATCCTTGGTGATAGACATTTGCCACCCTCCGGTTTGCTCTTCGCTTCTGAAATAATTCGTTCGACTGTGTTTAGTACAACTCCAGTTGCTGTTGCTACTCTTTCTTGTAAATTATCCAAGGGAATGACGGGCATTCCATTTTTTTCTTCTCTTATAAACTTATGCACACAGTAAGTAATTTCTCCTCTTTGACTGTGAACTGTTTTCTTGCAGTTACTCATTGTAAAATTAAAAGCTCAGAAATAAAATAATCTGTAAAACCAAACATTATTCTTCTAATTGAAACTTTCATTATACGTACAAATAAAAACTTAGTTACAGTAGTTTTGAAAAAACTGGTTAAAGTTGAATCAAGCCTGAAATCTCATAAATAATAATCAAAATCAATAATAATGAACCACAAATCTTAATACGCAAATAAATGATAGATGAATTAAAAATCGTCAGCTGAGTTGTGAATGTTTTTAGGATGCACTTTAACGCAAATAACTTAAATTGGTGTTCTGCGCAACAGCTCATGAGGTTTTGAAAGACCTCTAATTATGCACATTACATAAATGGAGTTTAAAAATACATATAAAGTCGCACACTAACAATCTCCCATTCGCATGCAATATTTGTGATTATTCTGCAAGACGCAAAAAGCTTTTACTGAAACATGTGCAGTCCCATATTGATGAACGGCCATTTGTTGTAAATATTTGATTTTTCCGTATAGGAAAAAAATAATATAGAAAGCTTAAGTGCTATCCGTCACTAACGATGACGGTGTGCATGCTCTTTACGTAATTAGGTCGTTTTAAATAGGGTCAGAAAAACATATATCAACGCATATTAAGAAATGTCCATTTACATACAGTGCATTTTCATACAAAGGAATGCCTGTTTGCAAAAATGCATTTGTATAATCACGTCAATTTGTGTTGAACTTCAATAACTTATTAGAAAAAAAAAACCTAATACGGGATTTTGTTTAATTGTTGGTTGCTTATTCATTAAATTTAGAGGAAGATTCAAATTCAGCTTGTGTACATATGAACAACCGCTAAGTATGTAAATTACCTTTTACCGTTACTGTACATCACTTGAAAGTTATAAATTTTTTAAATAAAAGTTCGTAAATAATTATGGATTAAGTGTTTTTGGTAACTGCTTTGTACTTAGCTCATCTTACTTAACCTATTGGCAAGGAGACAAAGGAGTTGCAACAATAATGTGAGATTTTTGTATCACCACCAAGAAAGCATTGGTTCGGGAACCTACAACAGCATATTTATTTAACTGCCCGGTTAGGTATATAACAGTTATTCCAAAGGAACTCACACAAACCAATGTTTGAAAATGAAGAAGATCCAGTTTAACGAATGTACTATAAAACTGTCCTACAATAACGCTCACGTAGTATTCATTATAGCATAGCAACTATTTTTAAGTATATTTCTAGCACTCAAAGATCTCAATATCGATTTGTCAAATTATGGATAAAGTAAGTCAATTTAATTACAATAAATATTGAATAATTGAACAGTTCTCTAAACGTAAAAACAAACATTTATTAAAATAGAATACATAGTGTAAAATGGAAAGAATATGCAAACTACAAAATAGAACGTACAAACACCTACGCATTTTCGATTATCTAATTAAAAGTTAAACGGCCTACAAACGAGCAATCTATCGTGCAATCCGTAGTACGATCGCAATTGCTTTGACTGATTCATCGATAATTGCAGGTTAGTAGGGTTGTAGTACAAATTGTCGTGCGATGCGCAGTGCCAACCATACGTAAAATCTAACGTACGATCAGGCTGTTACGTATTTGGTGGCAGCTACGTTCGGGCGCCAAAAATTATATGTTACGTATTTCGTGCGTAACAAAAAGAAAGTCAAAGAAGTGACCGGGCTCAATCGGAGATTAGGGGGTTGTAGAAAGCAGACTGACATATAATGTATACGGCGGTAAGGAATTAGTGACAATACCTGCAAGAAAAATAGTTAAGCAAACCTGAAAAAAAAAGAATAAGCATAGCAGCAATGATAAGTCTAAATTATTCAGTACTTTGTAGAATGTAAATAAAACTGTTTGGATAATCTATATAATATAATCACGATAAAAGCATTACACAAATTTTTATTACAAAGTGAGGTAATATCGGGGAGTAGCAGAAACGTTTCCTCACACACCAATTAAATATAAATCAGACAAAATGTTAACAGAAGATAAATAGGTAAGACACAATAGATATGAGTAATTCAGTAGTATTGATTTTTTTTTCTTTCTTTTTTTTTCTTAATAGCAGGCAAGTCTATTGTAAAAGGTATCAGAACGACAAAGATATGGTAAAGCAACGGATAGATATTTATAGTAATAACAAGTAGGAAATAGTTCAACTTACAGAAGTTTTTCAGCAACGCTTCCTTGCAACGGAAGTGTGAGATTCACGATGTCCTACTCTAACGAAGCACTTCACCTTGGACTGTGAGGGTGTTGATGGAACTTATCACACGTCACACTAATCACACCTACCTATTTCACTGGTGTTAGCAGCAGACATTATCATGCGGACGGAACTATGTAGCATTGATAAATTTCTTGTTAATTCTACTTCCTTAGACAATAATTTCGAAATATTTTGTAACACAAATCGTAATAAAAAAATGGTAATAAAAATTTAGAATCACGGGCTTTCAAGGCACGATGTAAGGCCTTAAACTAACAGTAACGTGAGGTGTTTTATTTGCTACCTATGGTAACAAAGAAAAATCTAATGCTTTTGAATAACGAAAATTTGCGCAAACAACGATCTATTTTAGATTCGTTGGGGTTAGAAAATTCAGAAACTACAGTATCAACTGTCTTTACATGTGAATCAGATACCTGTTTATAAGAAGCAACCTTTTTTTCTACTAAACCTGCTACAACTGTATCATCATTTGTTTTTGAAGCACTCAAGCTTAAAACTGTATTTGGATAATCCAAAGTATGCACTACTCTGATAATAGGACCAAGAAAATTAGATCGCACACACGGTTCCAATATAAAAAGACAAATCAATTAAAAAAACACAATTAGTAAAGCAACGCGTATCACTTATTCAATGTTCCGTAAAACGCACGACAAGTTCTATCACTTTTATTTACAACAGAAAAGCAACAAAAAACAATTAGTAGAGTAACGCGCATCGCTAAAACACGTCCGTCAATCAAACACGTTACATCTAAAAGCATACTTCCTTCAAAAGTAATCAGAACTACACTTTATACAGTTAAAATACAACTTTTATTTTACAAGAAAACAACTAAAAACGCGCCGCGCTTGTTCAGGAACAATACGAGAATTCATCCCGCATTAATTCTCACTATTGTCAAAAGCAGGAAGAAGCAGTATTTTCCAACGTACTTAATATATCGGAACCAAGAACGAACTCCACTCCTCATCTGTTTATTCAATTCGTTCTATCACAACCGCTTATCGTCTCTTATCTAGACTTGTATATTCACATAAGGAACAAAATTTATATTTACGGCAAGACAAGAACGATGCAATTTATAATCAATTACAAGCGGTTTATAATTTTCAATTTATCTATCTTTAAATTACTACACACGAGTTAATAAATATAAACTATAGAACTAGTAATTGCAGAAAGGTACTTACGAATTGAGTATAAAAGCGTAAAATGTTAAAACTATAAAAATGCCCGTTACAAGGCTACAGAAAAAGTTACTACGTGTGGAGATTGTAACGACCGTTGTAGAGCGATTTTATTACATTTTAATATTATTAATGACATTTGAAGGTTTTGAACAATAATAACGTACACAGAGTCTCAAAATAAAAATTTTTGTAAATTGTTTATATAAATGCATAAAGAACATGAGTGCCGGAACTTAAAATCGATAGATAACTTTTATAAAATAAACGAAATGTCAGCTAAAGGAATCGTTCCGTTACCTGTGATACTTCCTGAATTCACTGTAATATATCTTTTTGACGTGATTTATAAATAATAATGTCAAACACGTGTGAACCTCTCGCACCTGTTGTAACTGCACACGATAGTTAACGAACGATGATGTCTAGAAGATTATTTGGGGTGAGCGCCTTTCAATTTTCCTAAAAAACCATAATAAATTAGCACTTGCAAAATTCATACAAATAATAAGAGACTACTCTTAGACATTATTAAAGGTAGATATATAAAAAGCTTCAATACGTGTAAAATTGTACAAATGATGTATATATATTTTTTTAAATCAATAGTAAGTACCCTAAGTTGTTCTAAAACTTTCTTTCATTGAAGTCAACAATAATTTTCCTATAAAAGTAAGCAACCAAATTTATAAAATTTTTGTAGTGTAGAAGAAAAGGTTATTGATATTGTATTGGTAAAATTTTTTTGAGGTATAATCTTAACTAGTTAATCTTTTTGGAATTTATTTTTTTGTAATAAAGTGGCTAGGCTCTAATGTAGCCCTAGTTCCACAAATCTTTTTGAGGTGATTAAAATTTCAGATAGTACGAGATCGTCGTTCCAATTCCAGTTTGCAGAGTCACAAGTAAGTATTATATTTCTATGTTTTGCTTGTTAACGAGATTTTTTCTTTTCGAAGATTTCCGTATCTTATCTTCGGATTGTTTCTCATTATAGCTATTATTAAGATACGGTGGCGTCCATTAAAAGTTCTTTTTTTATCGTATACCATCCTACGACTCTAGCTCATAGCTTTGCCCTAAGTTGAAGAAGCTCAGCTGGCTGGAAGATCTCTTTCGAGGGTACTATTATACTCAAGGCCATTTCCCATACTCTTTACCCTGGGTTTAAACTTTAGAAAGGAACCCCTCTCAATTTATAGAGGCTCTGCCGCCTATAAGGTAGAGTAGTTACATTATTATAAAAAAAAGGTGTAACACACTTAGAATGTTTAGTTCAGAAACACTGATGAATGCATGGAGCAAAGAACAAGTGATTTTTTTCAAAACACCACAATCCGTAGATACCTTTAACTTTGTATTCATTTGTGACTCTATCGTCACCTTAATGACATCTGAAACACGAATACCTTGTTGTCCAATTCCTGACACTTGAATGTTAGTAGAATTTATTCTTAACCCTAATTTGTTCGCTGTGTTGTAAGTTATGAATGAACAATTTCGTGGCCGCATTCTGGATATAAAACATAAATCAAAATATTTTACTGAAATAAAATGCAAAAAATTGCTCATATGCAAACGATTTAACAATGATAATTAACTCTTTTTATTTTACAAACTAAACTAGATTAGGAGCACATGGCCGAGTTTTAGCTTATGTTTAAAACCGTTAAATCGTTTGCCGGCCAACTAATTAAAACTAAAAAACTGTAATTATTTGATGCTTTTTTCTTAGAAAAATGTTAAACACGTGTATATTATATATTTATAATTAATGACATCAATAAGTAACAAATAGAGAAAATTAAATCTTGACTTTTTAACATGGAAATCTTCACTATTTTTTTAACTAAATGTTGTAACTCGTTCGCACGGCAAATTTTCAAATTTCGATGATGTCAACCTAGTAATGTGCATAGATTATAGATGCCGAGAGACGTTTACGGAAGTTTGCACAATCTGATAGTAGTATAACATTTGGAGCTCGTCGATTTCAACAACGCAGTAAAATTAATAGACACCTATAAAGAAGACTTAAGTGAGTTAAAAGTGCCAAAATTACATTAAGACAATATTAGTGTTTGGACAATTTTTTTTGATTGATCATTGTACTATTTTGATTAACTGTACATTATTGTATAAAATGTATTTTAGATAAGAACAAAGAAACAAATGTGAACATAGAAATTATAAATGAACCCTTACAGACAAGGAGTTTTAAAAATTAAGTACAACCCTTAATTTTCATCTAAGTAGGGAGATGTTACATATTCCCCAATTAATATGTATACAAATATAAATATAATTATTAAGTCTTAAGAAATAGAATGTTACATTGTATAATTGAAGGACATATTATGAAAGGTTAATGAAAGTTTATATCAGACTTGAGAACGGAAGCAACTACTTTGTATTCCAGACGCAACATGATACCTTAGGTGCAGAACATAATGAACTATAAGATAGCAATTGTTATAATTAAGATTACTAAGAAGTAATACAATGTATATATCAAGAAATTGCAGACATAAGATCTACGTTTCCCACAAAATGATGTAAGAGCAGGGATTACATAAATACCCTGAGGAACGCCTAATGGCCAGTCAGTCTCGAACTTCATAACTTTAGCATTGTAGGTTATTCAAGTTATTCACCATAATTAGTGATTATTCACTTTGATTATTTTAATAAGAAGACGTTAGTGAACATAACGTACAAGTTATTAAACCATCTTTGTAGTTACTCTATAAATAAATTTGATAGAAGTGTTTTTGGAAATAAAGACTTTTTTAAAAGAAGTTCCCAAAGATCCAAAACCTATCTCACGTACTCGCAAAACACCATCTTCGTCAAAGAATGTTGATATTTTATGAAGAGAGCTAGATGGTAAAACAGTAGTTTTAATTATTGTGACTCTCTGGTTTGCTTAGACATGTAGTTAATTTCTTCACCCTTTGTGTTAAAGCTATTAACCAAATTTTAGTCCTATTTAGCTCCATTGGGTAAATATTTCTTTGCGATTTTGACTTTAACACTGATTACAGCACGGTAAACATATCCAACTGTTCTCAATAATATGTTGTAAGTTAAAATACGAAGGTACAGTGGTGCGGTAACTGTGCCGAGGTCGGGCATGAATTCAAGAATTGCCGGAAGGCAGTCCCCTGCTGTGTGGCAGAACGACAGAACTGGCGGTGGCGTGAAGGTCGATACGCGCCACGACGCCAAGTCGAGTAGATGCCCCACAATGCAACGTCTGAAGCACGCAATCACACGAAACATCGATTATGGACTGTGAAGATAAAACAAAGTCCATAAAAAGCAAGAAGATTAAATTCGCGCAACTAAATCTCGGGAAAGGTAAAGGGGCAACAAATAACTTCGTAAAGTTATTCATCGAAAATAATATCGACATCCGGCTTATACAGGAACCGCACCTGTATGGCCATAAAATAACAGGTTTTGGGAGGGGTGTTACCGTCTTAAACGCGAATAGTGAACGACCACGTAGCGGGATAATAGTAAATAATGAAACGTGCGCTGGAATTATATTAAATAATTTATCGAACGCATTTTCAACGACGGCCGAAATCAAATCAGGGGGAAATGCGTTCTACGTAATAAGCGCGTACCTCCCGCCGGTCGAGTCCCGACGGGAAAATCCCCAAACCGAGCACTTGATAAATCAAGTAGATAGTATTATTCGTAAAATCGGCAGAAATAAAAATCTAATCATCGGGGGAGATTTTAATGCCAAGTCGCCGCTATGGGGCAGCCCTATCGAAGACGATAGAGGCTCGCAGGTTGCTGATCTTTTTACGGAATGGGACCTTAGTGTGATAAACACTAATGATTCACCTACGTTTGAGGGGCATAGAGGCAGCAGTTTTATAGATATTACTGCAGTCTCGCACGAAATGTTAGAAACGATTTGTAATTGGAAATTAAGGTCGGACGAGGAAACGCTCTCTGACCATAAATTAATAACATGGGACGTTGAAACCAAAAGAAACGCAAACGAGCAGCTAACTATATTTCCGCGGTTCTGTAATAAAAAAGCAAATTGGGAGCGATTTAAACAAAAATTTGGCAAAAGTATCCCTGTGCTCGAAAATGAGCTATTTAACTGCCGAGAGGCAGACGAAGTGGAAACACTCGCGAAAAAATTAAACGAAGCGGTGGTAGACGCGTCGTCGTACTCCATGCCGCGAAAGAAGACATTTAAAGACAGCGTACCCTGGTGGACCCGGGAACTAACCACCAAGCGGGCAGAAACGCGTAACCTAAGGCGCCGCTATCAACGCGCCTCGGGAGATATAAGAGAACAACGGAGAATAGAATATAATCAAAGTTACCGCGAATATAAAATATCAATAAAAGAAACGCGAACGAATAAATATAAAGAATTCTGCACGCGAAACTCAGAGAAAGAACCCTGGGGAACCGCATACCGCGTAATTAGAGGAAAACAACAAATAATCGCGCTCAGTAATATAAAGAAAACAAATGGCGAATACACGGAAAGTTTTAAAACCACGACGGAATATTTACTAGAGAAATTTTTCCCATCGGATAATCCCGAGGGGAATCCTAAGAAGGCACCGGGGCGCAGCTCTGGAGGCGTGCCTGTTAGCCCCGTGTGTCTTTGTCGGGTTGTTTAATCTTTGTTTAGAAAGGGGCGTTTTTCCGCGTTGCTGGAAAATCCAGAACGTGAAATTTATACCCAAACCTAAAAAGGCGGATGCGTCAGATCCGGGCAGCTATCGTCCAATTGGCTTGCTACCGGTGCTGGGGAAAGTCTTAGATCGCGTTATGGCTACGCGTATTGAGCACCTAGTGCGAAACAGCGGCGGTTTTAATAACCGACAGTTTGGTTTCGTGGAGGGCAAGTCGACTATCGACGCGTTAGAGTTCGTTGTCGGGGAAATAAAGCAAGCGAGAGATGCTAAAGAGTACTGTGTCGTTGTTGCGTTAGATATTTCAGGAGCATTCGATGCTGCCTGGTGGCCATTAATCGTTTGCGAGTTAGATCGTAGGGGTTGTCCGCGAAACTTGATGTCCTTCGTCAAGAGTTATTTCTCGGGGCGATTGGCACAAGTTGAAATTCCGAGTGAAGTTCTGTCGTGTGAGGTAGAAAGGGGATGCCCGCAGGGGTCATGTTCTGGTCCCACATTTTGGAAGTTGTTGTATGAGAGCATCTTTAGGGTCAAGTTGCCCGCAGGATGCTCAATCGTTGGGTTTGCGGATGACACGCTTTTAATTGTAAGATCGAGATTGTTAATGGATATGCGCACAAAACCGAACGAGGCGCTTAATAAATTACAGGAATGGTCGCAGGCGGTAAAATTAAAATTTAACATGGCAAAGTCAGAGGCGCTTTATTTCGGCACGAAACCAGGACAGAGACCTCCTAGGTTAGAGTTAGGAGGAGAAAAAATCCCGTTTAAAGATTGTATTACCTACCTCGGCGTCAAGATCGACGATAAATTAAATTGGAAAGCGCACGTACAATACGTAAAACGTAAGGGCGGCGAAATATCAAATAAAATGATGGCGGCGGCTAAAATAAAGTGGGGTTTCAGAGGCGAATCGCTGAGCACGGTTTATGCCGGAGCCATTGAGCCGGCGATGCTGTACGCAGCTTCTGTATGGGCAGAAGGTTGTAAAGTCAGGGAGCTCGGTCAAATTACGAGCGTACAACGCATAACCGCAGTAAAAGCGTCGAGGGCGTACAGGATCACCTCCACGGAGGCGGTCTTGGTGATCAGTAGGACTCTCCCTATCGAATATGTCTTTAGGGAGATTAGAGATAAGCGATTAATAAATATAGGAAAAAGGTGCGAAATTATCGAAGATCTTAATCTTGGTAATAGGGAAATTGCAAGAAAGATCGTTGTATCTGAGTTGGGGCACCCGGCTGATATTAGAGGAATCGAGTTTGTCGAAGGTGATGAGGACGCCATGGGTATCAGAATTTATACGGACAGTTCACGTATGGACGATGGGCAAGCAGGCGCGGCGTCTGTCGTGTATAAGCAGGAAAGGGAGGTGTTTCGGTTTCAAACCAAACTCGCGAACTGGAGCACAATTTTCCAGTGCGAATTGGTAGCCATACGAGAGGCTATCGATTACGTAATAAACCATACGGGCAAAGACGAGTATTATATAATCAGTGATAGTAAATCGGCGCTGACGGCTTTAACAAACATGAACACCTCGATAGACCTCCAAGCGGACGTCTGGAGGATAGCACGTACGGCGCTCGAGTTTCGACGTTTAAAGTTCTGTTGGGTCAGGTCGCACAATGGTAACGTAGGAAACGATAGGGCTGATGAATTAGCTAAAGAGGCCGCGACAGGAGACCTTCGAATATCACATTCGTCGATACCGAAGTCTTTGATTAAAAGAAAGCTGCGTGAAAAATCAATCCGACAATGGGAAGAGAGGTGGAACAACGCTGCCACGGGCAGGTTGACCCACAAATTCATACCGAGCTTAGAAGCTAGAGGCAAGATCGAGGTAAAACTTGATCATAAAATGGTTCAGTTGATAACAGGGCACGGCGCCCTGAAAGCGTATTTACATAGGTTCGGGTTAAGCAACAACGACCGCTGTGAATGCGGTGAGGGCGCGGAAAGCGCAGAGCACGTGCTCTTCGACTGCCCGCTTGAAGCGGCAAATCGAGGGTTGGCTAATACGAAATTAGCTGTCGTAGGCCGAGCATGGCCAAAGAGCCTAGAGGAAGTCGGGGAAGTGGCTAACCAGAAGGCGTTCTGGACAGCCTTTAGAGAGTTCGCAGGAAGGGTTGCGAGATTAGACGGTGATAATCGTGTGTAAGTCTGGAGGTGATGGTGGGAGAATTGAGAAATTATAGATTTCGGCCTGGCGTGATTTTGACATGATAGGAGCATTATAACCAAAACCTGCCAAAAAACTCAAAAAAAAAAAAAAAAAAGAAAGAAAACCAATAATAATAATAATTAAATAAGTATACCCAAAACTCTAATATGCACGATGAACACACACTAAAACAATCATTGTCCCACCTTCTACGCGCAGAAAATCGGGAATAAACGAAACAAATAAATAACAACAAACTAAATCAGGAAACCTCATTAATTTAAATAAGTGTAATAAATAAAGAAATAATAAAATAGAGTGAAACCGCGCATCTCCCCAGGACTTAAAAGTGAAGTGATAGTGATTGTGATCCCCCCCAGAACATTTAGTGCATATCCACCAGGACTTTAACAGTGCATATCCAACTCCCCCATAAAGGTAGAAAACCAATAGATATAGGTAGACGACCAGTTCTTCGGATGCTGGAGAAAATTATATTGAAGGTAAGAATAAAATTGTAGCGGCTGTACTCGCATGAGCATGGATTTGTGATTTTAAACAGATTTTGAAATCATCTAACAAGTGCGTTTTTTGTGTAATGGCGCTATTCGATATAATGCTCATGCGAGTAAACCTGATAATGTATTTGCTTTTGCTGATATATGCACTGTTACATACTTTTGCTTATTCAGAAATTTATTTATATATTTATATTATATTTATATTTATTTTTACACTTATATTTTTGCCTGCATTGTATTGTTTTGTGGCTTGATTCGTTTGACGTTCTGTTGCCAATTTTTGGCCGCAGTATATATAGAAAAGAAGATTGTATGTATATTAAGTCTGTTAGGGAATGATAGGGAACGTTAGGGACAAATTTAGGATAAAACACTTAGATCAGGGATGACGAATTTGTAAATTTATAGAGCAGGCAAATAGCTAGATTTACTATTAATACTTTTGGCAATTGCCTTAGAAAATTTGAATCCATTTTAAATTAGCTAGCTAGATTTGGATAGTTTTAAGTCGACCCTTCAGGTCGCACTGGTAAGCAGAGCCGGCGTCTGCTATCCGGTATTACAGATCCCTCCTCCTCTTATTTTTGTTTGTGTCTTGTTGACCGGACACACTCCAAAAACAACGCTAGGGATGCCATTATTTACAACCCTGTTTTTAGTTTTTATTTTAGTTTGTTAGATTTTTAGTTAGATTTTTATTTAGGGTGGATTAATTATGAAGTTCGAATTAATAGAAGCACGTTTATTTTTCGCGTTCAAACCCAATGTAGTACCTCCGAGTGGAGCATTGAGGACGCGGCCGCAAGTATAGCGGCCCTAATTCAAATTATAATGTAAGTTAAAATAGGCTCAACTTATATAAGGTGTTGAGTTAATACACGAGTAGATAATAAATTTTCTTTAGGCTGAATATGGCTTTGCTTGTTTCTAGGCCCGCAGATTTTAGATTAATAGAGAAAATCCGGTGCTTTGTACTAACGGCAGTCAAACTCTGGTTTTGCGTAACTGACCACTTAGTGGTTTCATCGGTCACATTTAATACAGTGAGTACATAGCGTCAATTTATAGCAGCGGAGTTTTCATGAATTTCGGCCACTCAAGCCACAAACTTAGCCAGCTTGTGTGATTCCTCACTTCTAATCCAGAGTAAACCAGTAATCGCACTTGGATAACTTCGTGTTTATATCCTCCTTTATAGAATTGGAGAGTCTAGCACCTAGAACAACACTATTTAGTCGAAGAATTGTAAGTAACTTTAAGGAAGCAACCTTCGTTTTAGCAGCCACCAAAGGACATTCTACCGCTGAATCTTTTTTGGTTCTTAGGTATTCTACAGCAGCACTAGCATGACCACTAGCATCAACAAAAATATGTATTCCTACGTCTGCTCCTTGCCACGAGTCAATCACTTGTAAGTGGCAATGCCAAGTGGTATTCCCAGTTCTTCCATTGTAGTCATTAGGTTCATCTAAGTTTGCCATGTTAGATAGTTTCGTCGAGAATGCATTCGTCCCAATCTATATAGCTACGTTATAACACTAGCGGCAAGATTTTGAGATAGATTACAAAATTTGGAATCAGTCCAATTGGGTCAAGTATCAACATTAGCCCATGCAACACCACCCTCAATGTTGGTTTGCGGTTATTTTTAATGTCTACAAATTTTATGCTGCTTTGAGACTTAAGGCGAATTTAAAAAAACAGGAAGTGGACTTTAGAATCACAAACAATACTTTAAACAAATTGATGTTCCGCGTGTCTTACAAAATTACCTTAGTAGTACTTCCTAACAATTATATTGCACGTTGTTATTCGTGCACAAAATTTAGCATAATTAAACAACCTACGATTAAATTTTTATGTGAGCACTGTTAAAGTCTGACAAATATAAAAACTGAAAGAGTTGATACCTGTTCCTAATGAAGACGTTACTCCTAGTTATCGAACTGCGATGCACATTTTCTGGAATCTGCTTACTAATTTGTTGCAACAAAACATCGAACAAAAGCTGTGCGTTCTCAATAAACGAACGTTGCCCCAATCTCTATACATATATTTCTAATTACTTCATGCGCTAAGGAAATAAAGATATTTTATATTAGTATTAAATTACTTGAATAATGCGGTCTCACCGTTAACAAAAACTGACTCGAACCATTTTTAAAAAGGAAGCGTGGCCTAGTGCCTTGCCGGAGTCACAGGAATGAATCCTCTTCCGTGCCTCCAAGACGACCAGCTCTCCTGTGCCTATCTCGGCACGCCTATTCTGAGGCCCCACTTATGAAGAACTTGTGAGCCCATCTGTATATGATGCAGTCTGGACTACATTCTCAAATACAATGGCCGGCTTGCTTATTCGTACCGTGCAAGTAAAGAACGGCTCATCCACCTTGCGCGTCACCTCGTGACCGTATTCACGCAAGCGCTATCCTAATTTTAACAACCGAAAGGATATAATCCGCCTATGAATTAGGCAACACAAACGACTAGTTCCTTTTTAAATATGTTTTCTGAGTGTATATTGTTATTAAATATTTCTGGGTAAAGCATTTAAGCTAATTAAATGGTTATAATTTCCTGTTCCACTGTGGAATTGTTTCTTTCAGATATAACAGTATCAAATACAAGAATCAAATATCACAGACCAAAAATGCATAGATGTGATTCCTTGAAAACTAGTGCTACCGAATATATATTCGTTACAGCATAAGGTTTCACTAAAACTGTAGGGTACCCGCACTAATGGTATTTATTGTCACCACTGCTAAATTGTTCAATGATGACGTAACACAGACTAATAGGTATAATTCAATTTTTGAAAATGCATTTTATATTAATTGAATTTACTAAACTCGTAAATTATTAAGACGACAATTTTAACGTACTAAAAACAACGGCCTGTTTGAAAATAAAATATTATTTGCAACCTCGCTACATTACGGTTTCTAGATCAGCGACGGGCGACGGAAACTGCCGAATCGATATATTTATTTCACACATATATATATATATATATATATATATATATATATATATATATATTTATTTTGATGTACTTGCATTTATATTAATCGAATTTATTAAACCCTTAAAGTATTAAGACGATAATTTTAAAGTAGTTAAAGCAACTACTTGTGTGAAAATAAAATATTTTTCACAACTGATATTAATTTGGTATTTATGAACTAGATGCTACATTGACTTAAAATTCTCAACTTAATACATACGGTTACAAGTCATCACGCAGATATCTTTTTTCGTGGTTTCTACTATATCAACATATCCAACAATTTTTGTGAACAACCATTGGTTGGTTTATATTTTGTGTCGTCCACACAAGGTTTAATATGGCATACATGAATAGAAGTTCCCACAATCATGTCTTTCTTCAGGGTCACCGTATGCGAATTAATGTTTAGCACCCTTACTTATATCATATTTCGAAAATTTTCCAGTGTTCTTCCAATCAGTAATCCATTCTGACCCATTCCCGATTCAGTTGCTTCCATCATGCATACTTGTACTTACCGGAGCGTACCATCCAGGCGTCCCATTACAATCATTTCCGCCTTCTTGCGTATTTTTATATCACAAATCATTCGAACTTGCATCGTCTGGTTACTCGTCCCTTAAAATGGAATCTCATCATCATCTATCCGAAGCACAGTTTCTTTCATGTTTACATGAAACCCATATTCTCTCATGAGATCTATTGCCAAGATCACTTTTCTGCCAACAGCCGATGATTAATTAGTTTGTCTCCATTTACCAACGTAACGGCAGTCTCTCCGTGAGTAGAAATTTTCTCACCGCTTGCCATTCGAAGACATACCGATGCAGGTAGCATTTTTCCACGACCAACCAAATCTGGTCTTACAACAGTCCTTGTTGTACCTGTATTCACGAGTAATCGGACAACCTTACTATTAATTCCACCATCGATATAAATGCTGTCCAGACTTTCCATCGACGATGCAGCACGGATGATAATCTCCGGGGCACTACGTTGTACTGTTGACGTTCGCCCCCTTACGTCGACTTGCTTTAGTTTTCCTGTTGCTCAACCGGTTGCTTCTTCCCTAGAGTACATCGTCTCTGTATATGACCAACTTCACCACAGCTATAGCATCGTTGTCTTTCCAGACTTTCCGCCTTTTGATTTTCTAACAAACGGTTTATTATTTCTTCTATGCGGTTCTGCGATTAACCAGGTTCTTCTAAGGCAGACCGAACTTTGTGACTTATCCTGTGTGATGTCTCGTTAGCTGCTTCAAATTCAAGCGCGTGAACCAGTGCATCATCTACCACTATTGGCTGTGCTAATTTTAGCGCTTGCTGTGTTTCCCCGTCTTTAACGCCATCCACAAATGTTTGAACAGCCAGTTGTTCAAGGAAACCATCTGGTGCCGTTGGGTATGTCAATCTAACTAATCTAACAATGTCAGCTTTGAATTCTTGCAGGCTTTCATGTGCCTTTTGCGAGCGGTTCTTAACTTGTGCACGGTAAACCTGTTGAAGGTGAGCGTCTCCATATCTCATGTCAAGCTTCGATGTTAGGAGGCCGTAATCATTCTGCTAGTGATCGGGAATCGTTTGCAAGATGTTAAAAGCATCTCCTCGTAGGGCCACTATTAAGGAGATAGCCTTCTCTTTGTTGCACCAACCGTTGGCTATTGCAACTGCTCCAAATATGTGGACCAAGGTGTTTTACTATCGCTTCCTTCCATGCTTCTTACTTTTGGGATGTTCTGATTTATAACTTGGTTTGCTCATTCAAGCGGTTGCGATGTTAGTGAAATCATTTGTTCTTGCAGCCTCACCACATCTTCTTCCATTTTTACCAATTTATTGTCCAACTTTTGCTCAACTACTTTTACCTGTTCAGTGACATCTTTGTTCAATGCAATGGGGCTTTCCATTAATTTTTGTTCAAATGTGGCTGTCTTTTCAATCAACTCTTTTCACAGCACTTTCACTAAACCTTTCTTCAATGCCGGATTTAAATCCTTAAGGAAATTCATTAAAGTTTCTGCGTCCATTTTACTTTGGCTTCTCGTAACAGGAGTAGATATGCAAAGTTACTTCTAGCGCAAAAGGTGCAATTTTCCCATGTATTTTCTTATGAAAAATCTAAGGTCCATTCTGGTCATTTTTGTACAAAGCATTGAAATCTCCATAAGGAGGAATTGAGGGTCAATTCAGATTACTTTTCAACCAACACCCACGACGGAGGAGTCTATTACATTCATATAGGTAAAATCACCACAATGCAGTGCTTTCGGGTACCTATTTTCAGCTACTTTTTCAAGGTTGTGGTGACGTCATAGCCTTTTATATATAAAGAATAATGTAATACTATTTTAAAATTTTTATTCTGACATTATACATAACAAAATTTAAAAATTGTCAAGTATGGAGACATCCAACTTAATTTTAATACAATGTTATACACAAAAAACAGTCCTATCTTTATGTTTGTTTGGAGTGGTTTTAATTTTATCTAATTTTATTCGCAGCTTTAAATTTAAATCGACCCCCCAAGTCATCTATCTCCTTTTCTAGCCAATAGTTTGATTCATAGAGACCGTCTAGGTTTTCGAATTGTAAAATGTACCGAAATTTGTCTATATACATAAAGTCTTTGATTCCATTAACAACCAGATCCATTTCTTCGTGTAGTTCTTGCATCTTGTGACAATCTTTTAATCGCGGCTTTCACACTATATCCTGCATATGTATCTTGTTGGCTTGATCCACTTTTTCGTGTCGGTATTGGAGGAACTCCTTATTCTCTCACATACTGTTGCGTAGTTGCATGTCTACCACCTTTGGGAATGTATGGTCGTTATAGGTTGTAAGACCCTCGGTTTTAAATGGTCCGAATGGTTCTTTACTAGGCAAATATACAATGTTTAGCGGAACTCCTTTGCGTGTGGTGTACGCCAAGGTTACGAAACCCGCATTCCTTAGTTCGTTTATGTTATCTCCCATTTTGATAAATACGTTTTTAGAATAATCTTTTAAAAAGTATACGGATTTAGTACTATCCTTTTCCGCAAGGACGCCTACATAACTAAAAGAATCTTTCATACTAACTACAAATGCATACAGCTTGTAGAAACCAGATGTATCTAAGTCAGTCCATCGGCACATAAAATAACCTTTTAATTTTTCCTAATTTTCTCTAGTAAGATGTTCTTTGTCTAACGCATCTTTGCATTGTTTGCATATTGTCGCAGTATTTCCATGTAGTCCAACTTTCGCCTTTTTGCATCATTTTTCTCTAATTTCAGCTGTCTTTTTCTTCCACTTACAGCGTATGGCGTGCATAATGGGGCAATTTCCTTTAGCTTAAACGGATAGAGTTTACTGCTAATATTTACGCGTTGTTGTACAATTTCTGAACGAATGTTATGCGTATTTGTTAACCCCAATTCCGAAATGATTATTTCTTTTGGAATTGTAGAATATGGTGTTGCAGATTGCGTAAAATATGTACTACCTGTTTTAATGTAGCACTTGTGTAAGATATTTATTTTATCTTGGCTGGCTTCCTCTTTTACTTACTCCAAATAATTTACAGGTAAATAGTTAAAACTAAAAGCCTAAAGCACATTATTTATAATATTTTCTCTTTTCTCTAGTTTTTCGGACAACTTAATTTGCAAGCCCGTCAATTTCTTTGTATTGCTATTCCTCCAATACACGTACTGTAATAGGTTATTATACACTAAACAGCAGCTATTTTGTAGCTTGTTTGATAGCTAACTCCACATTTTGGCAAGAACTGTTTTCTGTGTATAACTTTGTATTACGATTAAGTTTGAATGTCTCCATGCTTGGCATTAAATATTTTTAAATTTTGTTATGTATAATGTCAGAATAAAAATTTTAGAATAGTATTACATTGTTCTTTATTTATAAAGGCAATGACGTCACCACGATCTTGGAAAAGTAGCCGGGAGCACTGCGTTGTGGGGATTTTACCTATATGATTGTAATAGACTCCTCCGTTGTGGGTATTGGTTGAAAAGTAACCTGAATTGACCCTCAATGACCAGAATGGACCTTAGATTTTTCCATAAGAAAATACATGGGAAAATTGCACCTTTTGCACTAGAAGTAACCTTGCATATCTACTAACAGGCATTTAGAAACTACTCAAATGTCCTTATATTTCTTTTAGATTAATCACTATACACCCCACATAGCCTGACACCAGTGTAGCGGTTAGAATTATGCGTTTCACTAATTTAAAACAAGTAGTAACAAAAGTTTTGATTACTCACTATTCACAGGTTTAATTATAGATGTTTTCAGTCCAATTAACAATGAAGCACTATTACACTTATGCTATTTACAAGCACGAATATCTTCTTAACCATAGGTCTATTAACAACACTACCACGACTATAATTTATATATTACATTTTTGTCTATTTATGTACAAGCTGTCGGTACAACATGGGCGGCTCCGTGGCGTAGTGGTATGTGTGTGACTACTACGCCCCAAGGTCCCGGGTTCGAATCCCGACACGGTCCGCTTGAAAAATGTTAGGCGAGCATTTTTCACAAAAATACACCCTCGTTCGGATGAGAGGTAAAATGGAGGTCCCGTGTGTGAGTGTTGTCACGCACGTTAAAGATCCCTACCTTGCTTGGAACAGCAAGGGTTCGGCAAAATTCAAAATTATCCAGGTAACAAAAACTCGCTTCCTGGCCAGTGTAGTACCTTCGGGTGGAGCATTGGAAAATCACATGTAATGTCGGTACAACATACACGTTCATATAACACCAATTTATATTAACTAGTGTGCTTTCAAAAGCGTAACTAATTAACATTACACGATATAATTTATATTCGACATTTGGATATAGACTAACTCTGTACTTCATCATCGGTCGAATATGTACCCTGAATTAAATAGATAATTCATACTTCGCCACATGCCGGAAAGTTCGAGACTTCTGTAGAATATACATTAGTTACGCCGTTTGTGTGTTTGACGGGTTGCCTAATGGTAGTTCGTAATAGTATCAACACCGCTGGGGTGTTCTTAATACTAATCAGTATTAGTAATGTTGATTAGTAACAATATACAACGTAACAGCCGTAAAAAGTTTAGTAAGTCACGAGATTAGAACAGTGTGAGATTTTCAAAACTCCTGGTTTCCTTTACGAGGATTAAATGCCCAATAGCAATACACAGCAACTAAAAATTGTAGCTAAGCGAAACCGAAGTAGTCGACGTCACCAAACTTGTTTCTTAGTCAAGAGTCTTGGTTGCAAACTCGGTGTACGTAGCGTCAAGGAGCAAGAATGTAGGCGGAAAACCAACAATCCAATCTAGAAAATTTATCCTAAAACGAGCTAAAAGCAGATTTTAAATTAGTGCTACCTCCAACCGTAAACGAATATCTACTCGATACACACAAGAGAAAGTAATTTGAAGAGAGAATGCATGTACCAGCTCGTATAATTTCTTGTACAATCCCCACGGTGATTGTACAAAGGACAGAATTAATACTGCAACGAAAAAAGTTGGTATTAGAAAACAGAATCAATTATTCATAAATAAAATCTAATGCATCGAGTGTTGATAGCCTATCTGTGCAACAAATGTTCAACAAAAGTACGCGCGAAACTCGTATCAAATTGGTAGTATAATCCAATATGAATAGGAACCGCTTAGAATAAAAGATTTAAATGGACCTAGTTACAATTAGGAAGACCGAAGATTAATCTTCAAACAGTAGGCAATGACTTTATTCGGAATATATACGAGATAATAATTAATGGCTTATCTTAGTAAAGTAAATTTAAAAGCGAAACTAAAATGTAACAACGAAATATCTCTTCACATTACTATTACAAGCATTTACAGGGTGTTTAAAAATTGCACGGCACTATTTTAAGGGAGTGTTTTTTAGCACAAAATAAACATAAAACTTTTGATAAACATATGCCCTAAAATGTACCCCTATGGAGTTATAACCCCTTTAAGGGGGCTAGGTGAAATTGAGTTTTTCAATTATCTGAAGAACCACAAAAGATGTTTTATTCAGATTTTTGTTGCCTACCCATGTTTTTATGCCAAATAAGATAGGCTTATCCATTTTTCGATAATAAGATCAGGAGCGTCCCATTCGGGGAGGGGGCAATCACGTTTAAGCCTGTAATTTTTTTGTGTGTAAGCTTTTATAAATTATAATGCCAGAATTAGAATTTTTTGACATTTCTGAGTAATAAAGTCACTCTTGTTTGAAGTCGATATCTGTAGCCGTTTTCGAATTAATTGAGGTGAAGCATTCAGGATGCCCTATGATACATACCTTATTCGTTTAGTTTTAATATGAACTTCCCATATGTATAGGTATAAACCTAATAAACATATGCCTTCAATATCTCTGTAACAACTTGGCATACGTATAAAATATACATATGTCTCAAATTAATCAATGTATTACTTAGATGTTGAAGACTAAAGCTAAGTGTCAAAATGTGATGTTAATCAAATAGCCTTGGATATTAGAAGCTCTACATTATAACAGTTGCATATCGTTTATTTGTTTGACAGGTGATTATGTATCTACTATTTATGTATTACCTTTGTTATGTTTAAACACTGTGTAAGTTACTAATATGTGTTACTAGTTCTGTTAGTTTTTGTGTAAATTGGTACTTTGAAGACACTTTAATTTGTTGTATCATGGTAGACACCACAAACTTATTCACATTTGCAGAACAAACAGACACGCTGTTAGTTTATGGTGAAGTACAGAGAAATGGCGCTGTTGCAGTTCGCAGATACCCAGAACAATTTCCAACTAGAAGGATACCAAATCGTAAAACATTTCAATCCATTGAAACACGTCTTAGGGAAACTGGCACGCTAAAACCTACACGAGCTGGTTGACAAAGATTTCGACGAGATGTAAATGTTGAAGAACAAATACTCAATGCTGTTCAGTTATCTCCTAGTACTAGCACCAGAAGATTGTCTCTTCGTTTTGGTGTTTCATCTGCAAGTGTTTGGCGAACATTGCACGAGCAGCAACTGTACCCATTTCACGTGATATCTGTGCAAGATTTGTTACCGCAAAATTATATTAAACGAACCAATTTTTCGCAGTGGTTAATTCGAAAATGCACACGACATCGTAACTTTTTGACCCGCTTGCTAGTGACTGATGAATCTACCTTTACAAGAAATGGAATTACCAATTTTTGCAATACCCATACTTGAGATGAAGAAAACCCTTACACCACTGACCACTGTCACAAATCATTATCAGCATACATTTTCCTTAAATGTCTGGTGTGGACTTCTTGGTGACAATCTCATCGGCCCCTTCTTTTTACCACGAAGACTTTCAGGAGTGTTTTATTTACATTTTCTGCAAAATAATCTTTATGAGCTGTTAGAGGATATTCCAATTCCCGATAGATGTGGAATTTGGTTTATGCATGATGGTGCCCCAGCCCACTTCTCTCATATTGTCACTGACTATTTGAACGCAGAATATGGTAACCGATGGATTGGCCGAAATGGACCTGTTAAATGACCACCTCGATCTCCCGATCTAACACCGTTAGATTATTTTGTTTGGGGTTGGATGAAGCCTATAGTTTATTCTAAGTTTATCTACACGCAAGAGAAGTTAAAGAATTGGATCGTGGAGACTGCTGATACTATTAAGAATCATCCTGATGTTATAAGACTTGCCAGAGAGCAATGGATTCGCCGTGCTGGATGCTGCATACAACAAAATGGTGGGCATCTTAAACAGTTACTTTAAATGTTTAGTTGTAATAAATATTTTTAACTCTCGACATCTATGTAGGTATGTAAAGTATCTTAGGGCATCCTGAATACTTCACCCCAATTAACTCGAAAACGGCTACAGATATCGACTTCAAACAAGAGCGACTTTTTTACTCAGAAATGTCAAAAGATTCTAATTCTCGCATTATATTTTATAAAAGCTTACACACAAAAAAATTACAGGGTTGAACGTGATTCCCCCTCCCCCCACCCCCGAATGGGACGCTCCTGATCTTAATATCAAAAAAATGGATAAGCCTATCTTATTTGGCATAAAACATGGGTAGGCAACAAAAATCTGAATAAAATATTTTTTGTGGTTCTTCAGATAATTAAAAAAACTCAATTTCACCTAGCCTCCTTAAAGGGATTATAACTCCATAGGGGCACATTTTAGGGCATACGTTTATTAGAAGTTTTATGTTTATTTTGTGCTAAAAAACACTCCCTTAAAATAGTGCCGTGCAATTTTGAAACACCCTGTATATTTTACGAGAAAGATGGTTTAAAACGTACTGACAGAATGACAGATGAGAAGTCTGAGGAATAAAAGAGCCTGCCAAAAGCAATGAATGAATTTTGCTGAGACATAGGAGGAGTACAGGGTCCGAGGAATGAGGAGAAAGATTGTAAATGATGCTTGGAGTAAAAGTAGTGTGGCTGTCTAGAGCTAACTCTGGATATTCTTTAGAAAGAGTTACAAGGTTTGGTTAACCCGAAAGGGAATACCGTGATTGGTGATAGATTGATTGATTGCTCGTTCCTCAGAAATCCACCCAACCACTGGATCCATAGCCAGCTATTTATATAAAGTAAAATAATAGTATACATACAAACTACTCAGACAACTTAAATCGAAAATCGTCAGATAAACCAAAATCTGAATTATCACTAATATTAACTCATATCAGATTATCTACACATCATTTGTGGACTGATTCACATTTTTTAATGAAACGCCTACAGTTCCGGTGACGCAAATAATACGATGTGGCGTGCGATGCCAACACGATCGTCTCACGCCAGTAATGCCGTGACTGCAATGACAGGTTAGGTTACTGATAGAAATAGATATTATTATTAAAAAAACACAAATCACTTAACACGCATATCAGAACAGTCTGCAATAGTTTTAGCAACAACTGTTCTGATATGCGTGTTAAGTGATTTGTGTTTTTTAATAATAATATCTATTTCTAACAGTAACCTAACCTATCATTGCAGCCACGGCATTATTGGCGTGAGACGGTCGTTGCAAATCCATTGACAAACTCATTTTATTCGATATTAAAGCTTTTCCCCATTGATTATTGCCACACAAAAACACTTAATTTTATTCTCTCACAACCATTCGTTTATACATAATTTGAGCTAAAGGCATAAAAGCAAGTCATCAAATGTTTGAATGTGGTTCATGTATAAAGAGTGATTTCGTATAATTATTCTAATAGAATAAGCGTAAAATGGTTTCGAGCGTTTCACTAACACATTTGTAAACTTAAGCTCCTCTGCTTTCTCTAAAAACCACATCGTGATTTATAAATCATTCGATTCTAAGAAATACCTTCAAGGACATTTATTAAAATGGCTGCTACGTTGATAATGATTTAGATATTGTTAAGTTTTAAGTATACGTTAAAAACACGTTAAAGTAAATTAATATCTACATAATTACGGAAAAAAGTATTTGATATTTAAGCAAATTAATCATTTGTATTCAGCTCCTTTAACAAGCTCCTGTGAACAACACGATCAATAACAAATATTGACGTAAAAAGTGTCTAGTAAAATTTATCGTTTAGTAAGAAAAGATGTCTGCTATTAAAAGGAAATACCTTTATAAACATTGAACCAACTTACCTCCAAAAGTGGAATATTATTGAAATATGCTATTTGTATAGACAGGAATTTATGTGTTTATTGTACATTACCAATAATTAACCTATTACGAAGTGTGCGTGCTTACTTTCAAACACTGTACACTGTCCATTAAAATGTTATTTGCACAGCTGAAAATTAGCTTAACAATATACAGTGCAGTCACATGCTAAGGAATGTTCGCTATCAAATAATTTATCCAATTATTGTTCCCTTTGAAGGGCTTCATCAAAGTTCGTATGTGCTCACATACCAACGAACGGCCATTCGCAAGCTTTTTATGTGTTTATTCCACTTGTGTGATTATATCGCATTACGGAAAAGTACAGTTTCACACTAACGAACGTCCATTCACATGCAATTTATGTAATTATGCCGCATCACTTAAAGGTGGGTTAAAAAAGCATATTAAGTCGCACACTAACGACCGGCCATACGCTTGCAATTTATGTAATTACACGGTATCTGGGAAAGATAATTTACAAATACATATAAAGTCGCATACTAACGAACGTCCAATCACATGCAGTTTATGTAATTATACAGCGTCAGCGAAAAGTAATCTACAAACACATATGAAGTCGGACACTATCGAACGTCCATTCCCATACAATTTGTGTAATTATTCCGCGTCACATAAAAGTAGTTTAAAAAAACATATGATGTCGCACACTAACGAACGTCCATTCACCTGCAATTTATGTAATTATGCCGCATCACAAAAAGGTGGTTTAAAAATACATATGACGTCGCACACCAACGAACGTCCATTCGATTGCAATTTGTGTACTTATGCCGCACCACATAAAGGTAGTTTAAAAATACATATGAAGTCGCACACTAACGAACGTCCATTCACCTGCTATTTATGTAATTATGCCGCATCACAAAAAAGTACTTTAAAAATAGCCATATGACATACGTCACACTAACGAACGTCCATTCGCATGCAATTTGTGTAATTATGCCGCATCATTGAAAAGTACTTTACTAGCACATATAAAGTCACACACTAACGAACGTCCATTCGCATGCAATTTGTGTAATTATGCCGCATCACATAAAAGTAGTCTAAAATTACATATGAAGTCGCACACTAACGAACGTCCATTCACTTGCAATTTATGTAATTACGCCGCATCACAAAAAGGTAGTTTAAAAATACATATGACGTCGCACACTAACGAACGTCCATTCGCATGCAATTTGTGTAATTATGCCGCATCATTGAAAAGTAGTTTACTAGCCCATATAAAGTCACACACTAACCAACGTCCATTTGCATGCAATTTGTGTAATTATGCCGCATCATATAAAGGTAGTTTAAGATTACATATGAAGTTGCACACTAACGAACGTCCATTCACTTGCAATTTATGTAATTATGCCGCATCACAAAAAGGTAGTTTAAAAATACATATGACGTCGCACACTAACGAACGTTTATTCGCTTGCAACTTGTGTAATTATGCCGCATCACATAAAGGTAGTTTAAAATTACATATGAAGTTGCACACTAACGAACGTCCATTCAGTTGCAATTTATGTAATTATGCCGCATCACAAAAACGTAGTTTAAAAATACATATGACGTCGCACACTAACGAACGTCCATTCGCATGCATTTTGTGTAATTATGCCGCATCACATAAAGGTAATTTAAAAATACATATGAAGTCGCACACTAACGAACGTCCATTTACTTGCAATTTATGTAATTACGCCGCATCACAAAAAGCTAATTTAACAATACATATGACGTCGCACACTAACGAACGTCCATTCGCATGCAATTTGTGTAATTATGCCGCATCATTGAAAAGTACTTTAAAATACCATATAAAGTCACACACTAAACAACGTCCATTTGCATGCAATTTGTGTAATTATGTCGCATCACATAAAGGTAGTTTAAGATTACATATGAAGTTGCACACTAACGAACGTCCATTCATTTGCAATTTATGTAATTATGCCGCATCACAAAAACGTAGTTTAAAAATACATATGACGTCGCACACTAACGAACGTCCATTCGCATGCATTTTGTGTAATTATGCCGCATCACAAAAGGTAATTTAAAATACATATGAAGTCGCACACTAACGAACGTCCATTCACTTGCAATTTATGTAATTATGCCGCATCACAAAAAGGTAGTTTAAAAATACATATGACGTCGCACACTAACGAACGTCCATTCGCATGCATTTTGTGTAATTATGCCGCATCACAAAAAGGTAATTTAAAAATACATATGAAGTCGCACACTAACGAACGTCCATTCACTTGCAATTTATGTAATTATGCCGCATCACAAAAAGGTAATTTAAAAATACATATGAAGTCGCACACTAACGAACGTCCATTCACTTGCAATTTATGTAATTACGCCGCATCACAAAAAGCTAATTTAAAAATACATATGACGTCGCACACTAACGAACGTCCATTCGCATGCAATTTGTGTAATTATGCCGCATCATTGAAAAGTACTTTACTAGCCCATATAAAGTCACACACTAAACAACGTCCATTTGCATGCAATTTGTGTAATTATGCCGCATCACAAAAAGGTAGTTTAAAAATACATATGACGTCACACACTATCGAACGCCCATTCGCATGCATTTTGTGTAATTATGCCGTATCACATATAGGTGGGTTAAAAAAGCATATGAAGTCGCACACTAACCAACGGTCATAAGCGTGCAATTTATGTAATTACACCGCATCAAGGAAAAATCAGTCGCGCACTAACGAACGTCAATTCACATGCAATTTATATAATTATGCCGCATCACATGAAGGGAGTTTATAAATACATACGACGTCGCACACTAACGAACGTCCATTCGTATGCAATTTGTGTAATTTTATGCCGCATCACTGAAAAGTAAGTTACTAGCACACATAAAGGCACACACTCACGTACGTCCATTTGTATGCAATTTATGTATAGGTATTTCAAAATCTCATGGGCTGTGAGATGCGCAATGAAGGTAACGAGAGGTATCTAATAAAAAGAGAGAACAATACAATATAAATAAAATCTAAAAACATTTAATTTCCCTATGCGTATACTGAATTAAACTGTTATGCTATGTGGATTGCATAACCTCTAATTTATCAACAAGATATAAATTATAAAACTACAATGTTTATATGCGGAACCTGTAACTTTTTTGGTGTAATGTTTATTGTTCTTTTCGTGTCATATTTCCGTGCGTGTGTGGATAAAAATAGACAAGCTAAATTTTTAAAAACTCTTAGCAGCCAAAACCGTGTCCTCTTATTATTTTTTAAGAATGCATATTTCATAGAAATT
This sequence comes from Platerodrilus igneus, assembly GCA_036346225.1. Classification (NCBI taxonomy): domain Eukaryota; kingdom Metazoa; phylum Arthropoda; class Insecta; order Coleoptera; family Lycidae; genus Platerodrilus; species Platerodrilus igneus. Next base: position 784,760 of record JARFIW010001588.1, read on the forward strand.
TAATCTAAAAAATCTTAAATTACTACCACAATTCTCAAATTGTGCCACATTAGATTTAGGACTTCTCTTATTAATTTTCTTCCTTGGTGATAGAATTTTGCCACCCTCCGGGTTGCTCTTCGCTTCTGAAATAATTCGTTCGGCTGTGTTTAGTACAACTCCAGTTGCTGTTGCTACTCTTGCTTGTAAATTATCCATGGGAATGACAGGCATTCCATTCTTTTCTTCTCTCATAGACTAATGCACACAATAAATAATTTCTCTTCCTGACTATGAACTGTTTTCTTGCAGTTACTCTTGTAAAAGTAAAAGCTCTGAAATAAAATAATCTGTAAAACCAAACATTATTCTTCTAATTGAAACCTTTATTATACCTACCAAATAATAAATAAATACATACCAAATAAAAACTTAGTTGTAGTAGTTTTAAAAAAACTGGTTAAAGTTTAATCAAGGCTGAAATCTTATAAATAATAATCAAAAACAATAATAATGAACCACAAATCTTAATACGCAAATAAATGATAGATGAATTAAAAATCGGCAGCTGAGTTGTGAATGTTTTTAGGATGCACTTTAACGTAAATAACTTAAATTGGTGTTCTGCGCAACAGCCCGTGAGGCTTTGAAAGACCTCTAATTACGCGCATTACATAAATGGAGTTTAAAAATACATATAAAGTCGCACACTAACGAATGTCCATTCAAATGCAATTTATGTAATTACGCCGCATCACATGAAGGGAGTTTAGAGATGCATATGATGTCGCGCATACGAACGTCCAATTGCATGCAGTTTGTGTAGCTATACCGCATGACATAAAAATAGTTTAAAAATACATATAAAGTCTCACACTAATGAACCTCCATTCGCATGTAGTTTGTGTAATTCCACAGCATCAACGAAAGGTAATTTACAAAGACATGAAGCCGCACACTAATGAGCATCCAATCGCATGCAATACTTGTGATTATTCTGCAAGACGCAAAAAGCTTTTACTGAAACATTTGCAGTCCTATATTGATGAACGGCCATTTGTTGTAAATATTTGATTTTTCCGTATAGGAAAAAAATAATATAGAAAGCTTAAGTGCTATCCGGCACTAACGATGACGGTGTGCATGCTTTTTACGTAATTAGGTCGTTTTAAATAGGGTCCGAAAAACATATGAACGCGTATTAAAAAATGTCCATTTACATACAGTGCTTTTCCATACAAAGTAATGCCTGTGTGCAAAAATGCATTTCTATAATCACGTCTATTTGTGTTGAACTTCAATAACTTATTAGAAAAAAAACCTAATACGGGCTTTTGTTTAATTGTTGGTTGCTCATTCATTAAATTTAGAGGCTATTCAGTTTGTGTACATATGAACAACCGCTAAGTATGTAAATTAACTTTTACCGTTACTGTACATCACTTGAAAGTTATAAATTTTTTAAATAAAAGTTCGTAAATAATTATGGATTAAGTGTTTTTGGTAACTGCATTGTACTTAGCTCAAATTACTTAACCTAACGGCAACTAGACAAAGGAGTTGCAACAATAATGTGAGATTTTTGTATCACCACCAAGAAAGCATTGGTTCGGCAACCCACAACAGCATATTGATTTAACTGCCCGGTTAGGTTTATAACAGTTATTCCAAAGGAATTCATACAAATCAATGCTCGAAAATTAAGGAGATCAAGTTTAACGAATGTACTATAAAACTGTCCTACAATAACATTCACTCATTATAGCATAGCAACTATTTTTAAGTATATTTCTAGCACTCAAAGATCTTAATGTCGATTTGTCAAATTATAGGTAAAGTAAGTCATTTAACTACAATAAATATTGAATAATTGAACAGTTCTCTAAACGTAAAAACCAACATTTATTAAAATAGAGTACATAGTGTAAAATGGAAAGAATATGCAAACTACGAAATAGAACGTACAAACACCTACGCATTTTCGATTATCTAATTAAATGTTAAACAGCCTACAAACGAGCAATCTATCGTACAATCTGTAATACGATCGCAATTGGTTGGCCGGTTTTAACGATAATTGCAGGTTAGTAGGGTTGTAGTACATCATGTTGTGCGATGCGCAGTGCCAACCATACGTAAAATCTAACGTACGACTAGCTTACAGAAAAAGTTACTACGTGTGGAGGTTGCAACCACCGTTGTAGAGCGATTTTATTACATTTTAATATTATTAATGACATTTAATGGTTTTGAACAATAATAATGAACACAGTCTCAAAAATTTTTTTTTTGTAAATTGGTTATATAAATGCATAAAGAACATGAGTGCCGGAACTTAAAATCGATAGATAACTTTTATAAAATAATCGAAATGCCAGCTAAAGGAATCGTTCCGTTACCTGTGATACCTCCTGAATTTACTGTAACATATCTTTTTGACGTGATTTATAAATACGTGGGTTCTTTAGTTTACTACCCTCACTGTAGCAATTATATAATTTAGTAATTAGTTTTTTAATATTAATTATAAGAGTCATTTACAATATAATCCAATTAAGAGTGCAGTATTGTTTAAAATGTATAATATAAGTTCATGTTTTAATGAGTGGTTATTTGAAGTTTGCTCATTATGACAAGCAACGTGAAGTCGTTTCGTTTGTTCGTCAACTCAGACAACACTCATTCTCGTTTCATGAAACAGGCAACATGGTGCTAGTTAAATAAAACGGTGACACAACATCAATAATGACACTTTACTAAATTACCTGCTATTAGTCAATAGCTATAAGAAAAAGTTTATTGAACAAGAAAAGCATTTGTAAGTATTATACAGTGTGTTAAAGGAAGATTTGTAAAACTTAATTAAAGCCTAGATATTTAAAAATATATCACTATATTACATAAAAAAACACATCAAAAGTTTTAATATTTGTAGCAAAGTATTATAATAATGTAACATGTCAATTCGCCGTCGCCTTGCTATGTTACATTGAGCGTCCCACCTCATTGCATATAAAAGTATTCTTTATCTTAACTTTATATTAATACTGTATACTATCACAAGTTAGTCTTGATTTATGTTACATATCCCTTTAGCATTATAAAATAATACACTAATTACGTTTATCTTTAGTTTTAATTTAATATTCCTCCTTTTGTATAAATAATATAAATAACTATGATCAGATGTAATTTCCTAATTGGTAAGCCTCTGAATTATGTCCCTAATTACATAACTGCTGTATACCTGAATCTGTCATTTATGATGATTTTCTTTTTTGTCCCTCTCTCAAAATGTCCGGTTATCTTGTTACATTTCAAATTTTGGTAACGTACATTCTTATAATTTGTAAATAAGTTTCCGCGGATATTTTTGAATGAACTTGTCTATTTCCGCCCTCCCGAGTCGCGCCTGTGCGGAGTGAAGTGGTGGAGTGCGCGCGATGTTGGGAGACGCCATTAGACTACGAGACCTGAAGCCAAGAACATCTACCGGGGTTGCGTGTGTCTTTTCTCTTTTTAGGATGAGGGTTCCTGTATCTTACCTTTTGTAGTTCCTTTACCTGGGGTTCCTATCATTCCGCTACGAGGGGAAAAGTGGTTTAGGACGGATTGGAAATTGGAGTCAACAATGGCGTAGTCTACCTACAACAACAACAAAGATCTTGAGATGTTAAAAAATACGCGTGAGTAACGGTTTTACGTTATATGTGCATGAAACTTTGTCTATTGCGGAATACTTAAAACGTGGTGATACGCGTTATTAGAATTACGCAGCTTTGACTATTGCGCAATAGTATATCCATTGCCCGCAATATAGTATAACGAACGACCGGTGTATAAGAATCTTCAAACCGCAATACACTTTCGCTCCCTTAATATCTGACTGCTTCCTTGTGCACATGCCGTTTCCCGATAATGAAGTTCTCTCTAAGCCAAGATGTCATACCTACATGTAAATGGTGTCTATTCTTTTATTCTTGTTTAAATACAAAAATATCGTTTTAGAATATTAGTATAATGTATACGAAGGAAGCTGACCTGAATAACCCATTCAAAATATTTAAGAATGGTAAGTGCTTACAGATAAATTTTCTGAGTGTTTCTCGTGGCGTATTACAATATTCCGTTTTTGTAACACGTTGATTTTCTAGGGTTTTCCGGTGAAGTGTTTTTCGGTGGAGTATTTTCTGATGAAGTTGTCTCTGGCGGAATGTCTAATTACATATGCTAGGCTATCTAAGCCTATGCATTAATTCTACTACCTACAAATATTATCTGTTATCGTACAAGAATTTTATGTTGCCGTTTATTTACCTTCTAAAAATAAATTAAAAGTCCGTTAACAAAACATATGGTTGTGGAACAAAAAGATTGGCTCTTACAAAAGTTTGTGGTTAACAACCAAACTCAATATGGATGGTGTTTATGTTATTAAAACCGTAAGAAGAAACTGAAATTTATATACTTCTGAACAAGCCGGGGCTCAATACGTAAGTATACGTTTCTTTTAAATTGCATAAATACAGGTAGGAGATTTATCTTACTTATTTTTAAGAAGGAATTGTGTGTATGTGTTTCAGTTTTAATCTTTAATATCTAGAAGAATAATGCCTTTAAAATATAAAGTCATACTTTTACTTACCTATTATCTTAACTAATTTAATATTGCATTTACTTTCCTGGAATAATCTTACAAGTGTAAACATAAAAGCTTTCATGAAGCCATTTGTGGATTAAAAGTTATTTTCAATTTAAATGCTTAATACTAATTCTTTTAACTATTTTAAATACAACTAAGCGTATTTATGATTTCTTTTTACTTCGAAAGTTAATTTGAAATTGTGTCTAAGTACAATAATAATTTTAAATTTTCTAATATCTTATCTGGTAGAGTTTGAAACAAATTTTAAAATTATGAGAGAGCAAAAATATGTACTGCACTTAGTGATTTTATCACATGCAAACGTGCTTGTAAGAAAATAAGGGAATATATTTCGTTTATCTAATATTATTAACTAATACGTCAATATACAAGTTGTATTAAGGTATTTTCCTTTGTTATGTTTTAAAATACACCCCTATAACTTGTCTGTGTAAAATTTAACTTTGTTCTCAAAATATCTAAGAGTAAAAACCCCTGAGATATAGTCTTTTGCAATCTACCGCAACCACAAACGATCGACACTAGTCCCGCCAGAGTTTTGTTTAGACTATGTTGTACACCCATTCCTACATGAAAAAAGAAAGGGTGCGATAATAATAAAAAGTTTTAGGTGACAATTTTTAAAAATGTTATTAAAGTTGAAAAAATACGTTAATACTATAGTAACATATATTATACAGCGTAAAAACTACAAACTTATTTAAAAACCATCTTTGACTTTTACAGATTGTTATAAAAACTTTCGTAATACTTTGAGATTGTGCTTTTGCTGAACAAATTTAAAAGTTCTTTTTTTTGTTGAACGGAAATTCCAACTTGGAGTTGTATAATCGTATTAAACTTATGTTGTAATTATCTCTAGCTGTAGGTGAAGTAGTTTTGGGCTGATTTACTCTGATAGCCCTAAACTCTTCATCCTTGTATGAGGTTTTGTAATAGAACATAGATGGTGAACTTTTGTACCGTTATTATTCTTTAGTTAGCCGTTCATGGTGCTCGTCAAGCGTAAAAATTAGAGCCAATCGTTTTGGTCAAATTTTTTAAATCATAGAAACTTTCATGATTGAGTTCGTGAACCTGAAAAGCACGACCTTTTTTTAGTAGTTTTTATTAACATGATATATTGATCTGGAACATAAATCGGGGCACATTTTAAGGCATTTTTAACGTTTCGTTCAATCACTGAATGTGCAGAGCCATCCTCATTTTGAGAAGACCTTTTTTAAATCAAACAGTTTCATGATTGAGTTCGTAAACCTGAAAGGCACAACTTTTTTTTAGTAGTTTTTATCAACATGATATATTGATTAGGAACATAAATCGGGGCACATTTTAGGGCATTTTTAACGTTTCGTTCAATCAGTGAATGCGCAGAGTCACCCTCATTTTGAGAATGACCTTTTATAAGAAATTTATGGGTTATACTGTTTAGTAGCCCAAATTTTGAAACTGCATAAAGATATAACGCTATAATAAACTTATTCTTTTGTTGGTCACAACAGCTGTCAGAATAAAAAATCACATCAATTTTGTTACATGCCAAATTGGATATGTAGCATTTTTTGATTTAGTTATAATTTATAAGTTAATTACCGCGTTTTTTTAAATGAATAATGTTAATTTCCGTCGTTGCTGACAGTGGCGTCTGCACAAAGTAAATGCGGGGGTGCGCGAGTGTCAAACGCGAGGATTAAGCCACGAGATCTGAACCAAGTAACAACTATCTGAATGGTGTGTGTTTTTTCTTTAGAAATAGGTATGTAGATTTCCTGTACCTTGCTTTGTTTGTACCTGTTACCTATTCCTCCCGACCCTCTACGAGTGCAACGGAAGTTACCTTAGGACGGATGGTAATTTGGTGATCAACATGGCGTAACCTACAAACCACCTGCTGAATCCTGAGAGTAAGTTCTGAGATACCCATCACGTGAGTAATTTGATTTTACTTAAATGGTGCTTGTAAATTTGACTTAAATATCGATTGCATCATCTAGTAACACGTGGTCGGTATATGTTACAAAATGGCGGGTAATTGTGCCGCGCGTAAATATTACAATGGCGCCTATATACGTGTTTGTTGAAACTAAAATCCGTTTATAAGTAACTTTTATTGTAACTTGTATGATGTTAGTTTTGAAAATAATAATATTTTTTAGAAAAAGTGTTTTTTTCACTCAAGTATTCGTAATTAAACTAGCTTAAGTTCTAGTGACTTTTAAAAGTTCAATTTGGCACCCACCAATTAGTTACTTTTAATTATTTTTTATCTTATGTGGTGGCAACATTGCAAGAAGGCTATATGTCAATTGCACTTTTTGAAACTGTCACTTTGAATAGTTGTCTGTTAACTTCCTGCTAGCTTAATTGCGCTATTTTAAAATCTAGTGTAATTTAAATTTGCTTTACAAAAATAGTGTTGTGTAAATTTAAAACGTGTTGGACAATTACTACTTAACTTAATTAGTAAGTGAACTAAAATATATTACTTTGGAGGTAGATTATTTATTTATTCAGTAAGTATTGTTGTTCAAAATTGGGTTAGAACGCCACTCTTCATTTCAATGTTATTTATTTTAAACAGTCAAGGTTTTGTTTTGCGATAAACCAGGCGGGCTTATCTAGCACTGGTTTTGTACACTCGTTTCGAAGCATTCGACACGTGCGCTCATGTATTAAAACAATATACATTTTTTGGCGTGTGTATCACTGTGCTTCTACATATAATTCCGTCAGCGGAGATTTGTTCTGGTTTGGATGCTGCCAACCACTTCCGTAGAAGCCAACAGTATGAACATTAAGGTAAGTGCATGATCATTGTTTGATTTACCGCTAAGAGTATTTTATCGCAACACTACCCCCCCAAGTCACAGTCCACTTGCTCTAAGGAAATAATCTGGGGTTTCACGCTTAGTGTAAATGTTCCCATTGTTTCTCCAACATAAACATTTGTGGTCACTTCTGAGAACACACACGCGTTATTTTCGGTGCATGTTGCAGTCCTTACCTTGCCCTTCGTGTTCTAAAACAATTATTGGTTGACGAAGGTTCTAAATTTCCACGAGCTTCGTGCGCTCTCAGTTCTTCTACATATGTAGACAACATTTTGACAGGAGCAGATTCCATTGAAGATGCTCTACTTCTTAAAACTGAACTCATTGATTTGTTAAAACTGGGTGGGTTTGAACTGGGCAAATGGGCCAGTTCACATGCCAATGTAATTGGTAATTCTTCAGATACGATACAATTACCTAATTCCAGTCCTGATTCTATTAATAAAGTTTTAGGGCTTTGTTGGGATCTAAGATTAGATGTACTTAAATGCAAAGTTCGAACTGCCTCTGATACACCATCGAAAAGAGGCATTCTTTTCCGTATTGCGCGAACCTTTGACATTAATGGATACATCAGTCCATTTACTTTTATACTGTAACAAAATTTTTGTTACGTTAAATATCTCTAAAGGAAAACAGTTCTAGCTGTTGTTATTTTACGAATTTGTCATTTAGCGTGAAATCGTTAAATAGTTTAATTTACTATAAAGAAGAACACCTCTTTCCTTTTTTACATTATTTTCATCTATACGAAGTATTTAATAGACTCCTTCGTCTTTGATATCTGCAAATACCCCGAACGTAACTTGAGTTACATAAGCTACAGGCGTTCTGAAGTCCACTTGTGCAATTGCTAGACACAACGTCTGCGCGTAAGGTGACGCGATAACTAGGGTGTTGGCAAGGAATGCGGCCATCTTATAAAACTATTTACTGAGAATTAATTTTACATACTAATTACGCTCAAAGCTTTGATTTAACATTTACCAAATCGTAAGAAACTTTTGTTAAAGAATGTAAATATCAAAATTTTTTTTGCAAGATATGTTTAATACCACGTAAAAATCAGTTTGAGAATTATACCCTAGAAATTTAATAGGTCAAATATTTTTTTGTTCAGAACTAAATTTTTTCATAAGAGGAATTTTTGAACTTTTAGATTAATTAAATTAAGGTGTTATTCAAGGCACTTAAGTAAAACACATGTTAATTGAGAAAAATAAGTATAAAGTCCACTTTTGATTGAAAGATGTTTACTTGCAATGTGTTATGTGATTAGTAGAATACCTATGCTGCTTCTAACATATGTTGAACTGACTTTCTTTAATTTAATATAATGCTTAAGCCATATGAACTTTTTATGTAACAAGTTCTTTATAGAAATTTTGTAAGCCAGAACAGATCTGTTTCATGGATGTTTAAGAACCCGACTGTATTAAATAATTTATAAATGCTAAGACTTCTCTATGTAGAGAAACAAATTCAGAGATTTTTGAAACTTACTTTACGTTGATTATTTTGATTATAGAGAAACACATTAAGAAATTTTTGAAACTTATTATATATTGATTTTTAAATTTTTTATAAATAATTTTTGCAACAAAAGAGAGTAACATTTAAATTATACTTTGAATTAAAACTTTCGTCTTTTTATTTCACTAATTGAAATTAACATTGTCCAAATTAGATAAGCAAAATTTTGAAAGTGGAACTTAGAAAAAGGTTGTTACAGTATTAGGTAATAGAAACAGAGTAAATAATTTTCAGCAGAGAATATTTTCATAGGTAAGGTGTTGTTGTTGAGATTTTGAATTCAGGCCAATCGATCTATAAAGATCGAAATATTTTGTTGTTGTAAGGCACAAACAGTGTCTTATATTTTATTTTTTGTGTGACATTTTCTTGCAGGTCCGACATCGCAGAAGCTGGAGCAGAGGTCCAAGAGGTTTCCAGAAGTATTGCTTATGATAATTGGTATGCTTTTTGGTAATCATTATATCCTATAGGTTTCTGCGTCTTCCTGTAGGGTACTTTAGTTTTGTTTATTGTCTATATAGATGCAGTGGCGCCCATTTACGTTTTTTTGTTCCCGTTTGTAGTCGAGCCCACCATATATCCACGCCCAAACTCATTGCTCACCCTTGGGGTAATTCCCAGACTAAGCCGCGAATATAGTAAAGCTCGTGGGTCCACGGAGGTTTTGTTCACTAATTGACTCACTCCATAATTAAATTAAATAAAGAAAATTATAAGTCCACATAAAGTTTTACTAAAGTTTCAATACTTAAAACTCTTATTCAACAATTGTGGTTACTAAAAGTAGGATGGGATGACGAACCCCTGCCGTAGTGTTACAGAAGTGGAATCAAATTCAAGCCGAATTACCACTTCTCGAAAACGTGTCTATTCCGCGCTGTTTATGGAAAGTTGGTGAAGTAAAAGGTCTCATGGTAGGTTTTGCTGATGCTAGCGAGCTTGGCATGGCTGCAGTTATTTATTTACGATTAGAGGTTGATGGCCAAATTTTCATAAATTTAATAATTTCAAAAACTCGCGTGGCTCCACTAAAAACGTGGACGATACCACGTCTCGAATTAGGGGCGGCATGTCTTCTATCAAAACTTATGAAGTCTACTTCTCCAGCATTTGATTCGTTACACCTTCAGGAACCTATTTGTTTTAGTGATTCAGTAAACACCCTGTCGTGGATTCACACCCCTCCGCATCGATTAAAAATATTCTTTGCCAACAGGGTTGTTTAAATCCACGAAAATCAACCCACAGCTCGTTGGAGGCATGTACCTAGTGCAGATAATCCCGCTGACCCGGCAAGTCGCGGGTTAATGCCATCGGAACTGCTTTGTTGTGATTTGTGGTGGAAAGGGCCCGACTTCATATATCGGAACATTTCTGAATGGCCAGGTAGTACATTTGAATACTCACCTGCACAAGGGTTAGACGTTTCTACCCCTATAACACCTCAAGCCTTGTTGTCCGCAATTGATGTTCAACCATTTACGGACATTTTGCTACGACATTCAAGTTTTGTTAAAGTACAAAGAATTTTTGCCTATATACTTAGATTCAAATTCAATTGCCTTGCGCGCATTCATGATGCTCCAAACGATCAGCTGCGTACTGGCAACTTAACGTCATTTGAATATAATGACGCTTTGTTATTTATTATAAGAATTTCTTAGTACGAGCACAATCGAAACGAAATTTTGTTATTAGAAAAGGGTCAACCTTGCACAAAAGTTATCGTCATTTGTCCCTTTCTCTCCCTGTGGGTTTAATCATGGTGGGGGGACGTTTGCGCCAGTCGAAGCTCCCAATTGCTACTAAATATCCCTACCTAATTCCGCGGGACAGCAGATTAGCTATCTTAATATGCGATCATTATCACATATACTCGGGCCATGGTGGAAATCGCCTGGTACATTCTCTTGTAAATAGGAGATTTTGGATTCCTTCAATTCGACACTTAATTCGACATGTTACCGATATAAGGCGGAACCTATCCAACCACCTATGGCGGATCTTCCAGCTTACCGACTCGAACCGGGAAAATGTTTCACACACACGGGGATTGACTTTGGCGGACCCTTTATGGTAAAAGTACCTAATCTGCGCACAGCTAGGTATGAGAAGGCATATATTGCTTTGTTTATATGCATGGTCTCGCGTGCCATTCATATCGAACTCGTCACCTCGTTAACTTCCCAAGCATGTCTGGCCGCACTAGACAGATTCATTTCTAGGCGCGGACTTCCGGCGAAATTTTATTCCGATCAAGGACGGACCTTCCGTGGAGCTGCTAGAGAAATTTCTGAAATTTCAAATTTTTTTGATTCGTCTAAGCCCGAGATTGCACATTATTTAGCTATTCGGGGCATTGAATGGTCCTTTAATCCTCCCTACGCACCCCATTTCGGTGGATTGTGGGAGGCAGGAATTAAAAGTGTTAAATTTCATTTAAAGAGAATAATTGGTAGCAACCAATTTACTGCAGAAGAATTTAACACAATCGTTATTAGAATTGAGGGCATTTTAAACTCTCGCCCGTTTTGCTCCTTACCAGCTTTACCCGATGATGGAATTGATGCATTGACGCCGGCACATTTCCTGACAGGCGGTCCTATTCTGGCACGACCCGAAGTAGATTTGACAAACATTCCTACTAACAGACTCACTCGTTGGCGGCTTTGTCAACAGTTAATCCAGGGGTTCTGGAAGCGTTGGTCAAATGAATACCTGCACACCCTTCAGCATAGGCCCAAATGGACTACCCCGGCCAAACAGTTGGAAGAAGGCGATCTGGTGTTGTACTTGACCCCAGGTACACTCCCTGCGTGTTGGCCTTTAGCAAGGGTAACAAAGCTGATACCTGGAAGTGACGGCGTAGTACGTGTTGTTCGGTTGAAGACACCCTCAGGTGAAACGGTACGACCAATAAATAAGGTGGTACCGCTTCCACCTCCTTAAAATTAATATGACGAGATCAACAATCACATTAATTGATCATTCTTTAGAGTTTCTTTTATTTTCTCCTTTTATCTCTACACAACTACACCAATAGAGCTTATTTGCATTTTTTTTAATTTCTCCCTTTTTTTTTCCTTTTCTTCACCCCTTTTAGCTATCAAAATTTAATTATTTTTGGGTGGGGGGTATGTTCAAAATTGGGTTAGAACGCCACTCTTCATTTCAATGTTATTTATTTTAAACAGTCAAGGTTTTGTTTTGCGATAAACCAGGCGGTCTTATCTAGCACTGGTTTTGTACACTCGTTTCGAATCATTCGGCCCGTGCGGTCATGTATTAAAACAATATACATTTTTTGGTGTGTGTATCACTGTGCTTCTACATAATTCCGTCGGCGGAGATTTGCCCTGGTTTGGATGCTGCCAACCACCTCCGTAGAAGCCAACAGTATGAACATTAAGGTAAGTGCATGATCATTGTTTGATTTACCGCTAAGAGTATTTTATCGCAACACTACCCCCAAGTCACAGTCCACTTGCTCTAAGGAAATAATCTGGGGTTTCACGCTTAGTGTAAATGTTCCCATTGTTTCTCCAACAATTGTTATTTACAGATAATTTATTGTCCTTATCTTAAAAATTATTTAAAACCACAGTAAGTTTGGTTAAATACTTATCTTGAACTTGACTTCCTCTAGATTGTTAAAACTTGTGTTTTGTTCTAAATTTAAATACAACTACTATATCTGTAACTGTTATTTATTAAACTAAACATGAATAATTAACTAGTTTTTACGGATTTCCTTTTTAGAACTATTATTGTCGATTTGCTTTAAACTGATCTCGGTATATTTATTGCTTAATCAATAAATCAAAGTCACCTTCAATTTATGTCATAAAAGTTAACTTGAAGTTTTTTATTATTTTGACAACAATCCTAGGTCATGGATCGAAACGTAAATAAAGATGATTTTAAAAACTATGAGTGGTTTAATTCCAACGAAGATTAAGAAAATTGTTAAACAAACCACAACAAATATACAGGGAGTATTTAAATGAAATTAGATTGGCTCTGGGAGGTCTTCTATTTAAACTCGCTTATGACACTTGGGCTGACGTCAAAAAGTTGATCCAAGATGGATGGAATTGTTTGAGATCCGGTGCAGTTTTCACTTTGATGTTTTGATCGAAAGTTAGGGATTAAGGTGGGGGTATAAGAGATTTGTTAGCTAGAATTTCTTGTAGGAAGTCGTGTAAAGGAAGGGGAAAATAAGTAACTAGGGATTTTGGGTAGTAAGGAGTATAAGTCTAGTTGTATGAAATGCTTAAAGTTGTTTCGAAAGGGAGTGACGGCGGGGCAATGGTATAGGCGATTCTCAAGAGTTTCTGGGGAATTAAGATCATTACACTAATCTCGCAGGGAAGCTGGAAAAAATCTTAGAATGACTTACGAAGACTTGCCAAAATTTTGAGATCAGGAGAATGACTATGGTTTACAATTATAACCTTAACATCGTATTCAGATATAAAATACAAGAAAAGAACCTTTATCATACTCTTGAACATCCAGGGCGGATATTTAACGCGGATAAAGCCTGTTTCCGCTTATGTTCTAAAAGTGGGAATGATAATAAAGAGAACTTTTACATTCGTGTTCATCACTTTATACCCTTGAAAATGGAAAAATAAATTTCCGAAAGCTTGAGTTTATAAAAAAGAGAATTCTTCAATTCTGCCGACCTAAAACCTATAAAGTTACATACTATATATATGTATATATATTATTAAATCTTACTTCTCTCCCTTTCTTACTGTCTGTTCACTGTCAATCACTCTTTCTTTATTCTATATTCTTTAAATTTTTATTTTTATTTTACCCCTTTTTGTAGCGCCTTTTATGAAATGTGCACACCTAATGCACGCCCCGTACTTGCAACGTTTGGTTGGTTCTTTAATTAACTATTTATTTCAATGCCTCGACTATTTAAGCTCTTAAATCTCAGGGTGTTCAACTACTTATAGTGAGTTCTGTTATAAGTAGATGTGCAAAGTCCAACCAACGTACACAATCTTTTGTTTTAGTACTAAATTTTTATTCTACTTTTGTATATGCCAAAATTTTACTAAGATCAACGTTGCTTTGTGCCAAATTAAATTACTACCAAAATTATATGACTGTTTTTTGACGTTTTAAGATATATCAGCACTCACTTGGTCTATACTTCGTTCTTGGCCGCTCTAACTGCTGGCTCAAAATCCTTGTCACCGTATGCGTCTTTACACTGTTGTCCTAACTGATTGAATTTTAGTATCGCCTCCAGGTGTCGTTCTCAAAATTTAGATGCTCCCCAATACCTGAAATAATTAACCCTAATTTAGAATTTTCAATACCCTGTGATGTAACTTCCCCTGTGCTAATTTCTGCTTTTAATCCTCCACTACCAATTGTTTCTCTCCTAAATTCCGCTCCTCTTCGTGTTATCAATCAATCCGTCCGCTACTTCGTATTTAATCCAATTCTACTCGTCGTCCTAATTCAAATTGCTCGATGCCTCCGCTACAAATCTATAAATCGCTATCCAAGTCCAACTTCTTTCCTTTATATTTCCTCTCGATGTCCTGCTACCTTTAAATCGCTAACCAAATCCAGCTCCGTTCCTTATATATTTTCTCTCGATGTCCTGCTACAAATCTATTAATCGCTATCCAAATCTAACTCCGTTCCTTTATATTTTTCCTCTCGATGTCCTGCTACAAATCTATTAATCGCTATCCAAATCCAGCTCCGTTCCTTATATATTTCCTCTCGATGTCCTGCTACCTAATATCGCTATCCAAATCCAACTTCTTTCCTATGTATAACCACTCTCAATGTCCTGCTACCTTTCCCAATATCGTTCCAAATCTATGTAATTTTCCGTCGCTTCGCCGTCGCACAATAACCACTCTTTACACTTATTACTTTCGTCGCTGTTGCTTCCTTTACCCTTCTTTACTTAATCAAAACTCTTTAAAAACAAATACTTTTATTAACTTTTTTTGAAAATTGTAATACAAATTAGCACAGTTTGAAAAACACGTCTTTTTACAAAAAAAATTTCGAAAAGGTCTCCCGTTGTTTGCTTTCCAAGGCGACCATTTTAACTCTTCTTGCCTACTACACTTTAAAGTACATAACTAAATCGTCCAATAACATCCTAACATTTCGTTTGTGTCGCACATACCATAGTTCATGTCCTTTTACACTTTTATAATTCACATTCAATTCTAGTATTTGTCCTAAATATTTACATTTCACCAATCACATTTGACGTTGTTATAACTAATAATTTTGAGTTTACAAATATTGTCCAAAAATTGATTCTATTTAAAATGAAAAACCAAAATAAATCACACTTGACCCTGGATACGTGGTTGATAATAAACATCCATAGACGCATCCGGTTTCTGGACGGCAAATGTACTTCAATGGCCTTTAAAATTCAAACTCGGTATAAACCCTTGAGCACTGTACATCTCACTACGTCATTTAGTCATTTTAATATTACCTTTTGGCACTTAATTTCAACTACCATTTTGAATGGTATTTTAGTATATGTGAAATACGGCAAACCTACATTTTTAAGTTTATGTGATCAAATATGTGGATTATTTTGCTTGGCATATACTACCTTGTACTAAACAACCCTTAGAACTCTTGGTAGCTCCCTTATACATTACATATATATATATATATATATATATATATATATATATTGCTGTGATATGGGATTGTTTAGGGGTGTATTGAGTCGTATGAGTCGTGTAGTAACGGTAAATAACAATAGGAATCAGAAAACTGCAGTTATTTTGCAGAATAATAAATAATTCGCACATGTAAATATCAAACTTTTAACACCCTGTATATGGACCGCAATTAACTTTAATCAATGCCAGTAAGCATATCTTCAAATAATAGAATGCGTATTCAGCGGAGAAATAATTATACATGTAATTACAATACGTTAAGAAAGGTTCAATAAGTTCATAAAATAGATGCGCATAAGATAAGATAAAAGCTAGTAAATCTTCATGCAATTACGCTTGTAGTAAAGAAAAATAATAAAGGGCTTTGAAACGTACTGTCAAAGATATATTCTAAATAGAGACATAAATGAAAACATCACTCATGTTACATCAGTTATTTTGGTTCAGTTTTCCAAAAGCTTTATCTACATAAACAACAGACATAAGCTAAATGAAAGTCCAACTATAATAACAAAACAGGCGGTTAAAGATCGTAAAACAATAGCAAAAACCAGCATGATACCAAACTTCAGAATAGTTACGTCGGAAATCTGCTTGAAAAGCTTAGGAATGTCCAAAACAAACATGGTTGGTTACAACACTTTGTAATGCTGTTTGGACAAACCCATTGAAATGTAGATAGCAAAAGCTATATAACGCCCAGAATTGATAAGAAAGGGCAGTACTCAGATATTTACGCGTCATATAAATAAATTTTAAATTATGTTATTGAGAAAAGTAGTGTTGAGTAAAAATAGTTGACGTTGAAGATATACGAAAAAACTTTTGCGATTTTTGCAGAAAACGTGAGTAGAAATTGTTAATTAATCTAAATTAAATGTTTATAATAATGTAGGGCTTCCAAGGTGTCCCTAAGAAACCCAATTCTAATTCACGACATCCAAGGTGTCCCTAAGAAACCCAATTCTAATTCACGACTTCGTAGATGTATCTAAGAAAATTACGAATTCTAAGGAGCTAAGTCTGGTATTCAGAACGTCTCCACCAGGAGGCTACCACAACAAACCGCAACTCACCAATTCCCAGCGGAACTCTTACACAGATTCAACAAGCTCCTGGAGGAGTTCCAACCTGTAGTAAACGGGCCAACACAATCAACCACCACCGCTGGCACCAGTCATACAATACAGACCAATTCGCACACCCCTTTCCGATTTCCGCCTTATGGTTATTCTCCCCAAAAGAAGCTTATCATCGCCGACAAAGTAGAAGAAATGTTGGCTAATCAAATCATTGAATCTAGCGCTTCAACCTACAACTCTCCTATAGTAATCGCCATCAACAAACATGAGAGCTCGAACCTCCCAATAATCCATCAAACACTGCGGAATCTTGGCACAACTTCTGTATTCATCACTCTTGATCTTAAATCAGGCCACTGGCAAGTACCGCTCGACCCCGAATCCAGGCCCTTTACAGCGTTTACCACGCCCGACGAAAGCAGCTATCACTCCCGCGTCATGCTTTATTGTTCTGAAAAATGCCCCCGCCAGTTTTCAAAAGCTAATATCACAAGAGGTACTGGCAGACTAACTTCACAAATTTGTGCATGTATACCTGAACGACCTGATAATTTATTCCAACATCCACGACACATTCGACTCGTTCTGGAAAGGCTCGAACAACAAAAACTCCACCTAGTATTAAAAAATGCAGCTTTGGAGTACAAAATATGAAATACCTGGGCCACGTCATAACCGCTGAAGGAAATCAACCCGTACCAAAGCACGTGGAACACATCCTGAAGGCAAACCGGCCCACGAATCCACGACAACTAAGGTCCTTTTTTGGTCTCACCAATTGGCTCCGGGACTATATCCCGTGGTCTGCAGACCTCCAAACACCATTAACTAACTTACTCTAATCCAACCGACAGTTCCAATGGACTCCGGATACTGAACAAGCCATCCAGCAAACCATCAGCCAACCTCTGAAACGTCACCGACCAGATTTTAACCAACCTTTTACGCTACAAACAGACGCCAGTGGTACAGAAATCGCAGCAGTCCTTTACTAAGAAATTCAAGGATCACGAAACATCATCAGTTACGCCAGTGCCAAACTCCACCAAGCCGAAGTAAACTGCCTTGTAAACGAGCAGGAATGTTGTAAAGTAATCTGGGTCGTTAAGAAGCACCGACCATACTAGAAAGACAAACTTTTTACACTCCGCACAGACAGCCGCGCGCTGCTATGGTTAAACAAGACCAAAGACATCCGCTCTAAACTCACCTGTTGGGCCCTGCTACTACAAGAATTCTCCTTCGATATTCAACATTGCTCCGAAACCCAGAATGAGCTTTCGGACCATCTCTCATGCCACCCCGTCAACAATGACATTCCCGAAGAAGCCACGAGCGAGAACCGCCTGTTACCACCAGTCACACACCAAGCAAACTACATCGTCTTGGTGGATCTGCCCCAAACGGTATAACGGGACAGCGAAGTCTTTGGACGGATGACCCGAGAATGGCACTTTGTGCAGCAAAGAGGCCCTCAAAATACACGCGAGGAGAACATCCTACAAGACTTTTTAGTCAAAGACGGTTGCCTCTGACAATGCAATCCTATCCAGAATCGGTTTGTTGTGCCCTCCCGATGCACATAACATTGTGTTGCATGCCTTACACAACCTGGATGGACACCCAGGCACCGACGAGACTTACAGCGTCCTCGGCAAAAGATACCTCTGGCCGAAGGTCGGTGACGCGGTAAAACAATATGTAACCCAATGCTGGACCTGTGCTGCTACGAAATCAGGGTCGTATCAATAGAAAGCGCTCTTCCGACCACTACTACCCACCGACCATGGAGGTCATATCTGTCGACACCATGGAACCATACATCAGTTCACGTCGAAATAATCGGTTCATACTGGTCGTGATCGACTTGTTTAGCAGATGGGCAGAAGCTCTCCCGACGCCTGACATTACATGTGATTTTCCAATGCTCCACCCGAAGGTACTACATTGGCCATAAAGCGAGTTTTTTTTACCTGGAAAATTTGGAATGAAAAATGCTCGCCTAACATTTTTCAAGTGGACCGTGTCGGGATTCGACCCCGGGACCTTGGGCGTAGTAGTCACACACATACCAGCATCCTTAAATACATTATAATTTGAATAAGGGCCGCTATACTTGCGGCCACGTCCCCAATGCTCCACCCGGAGGTACTACATTGGGTTTAAACGCGAAAATAATCGTTCTTCTAATTAATTCCAACTTTATAGTTAATCCACCCTAAATAAAAAAAACTAAATAAAAATCTAACAAACCTAAAAATTTAACAAACCTAACAAGCTCTAACAATCTAACAAACATAAAAATCTGACAAACTGAAACAAAAACTAAAAACAGGGTTGTAAATAATGGTATCCCTATCGCTGACTTTGGAGTGTACCCGATCAACAAGACACAAGCAAAAATGAGAGGGGGAGGGATCCGTAATACCGGATAGCAGACGCCGGCTCTGCTTACCAGTGCGACCTGAAGGGTCGTCTTAAAACTATCCAAATCTAGCTAACTAATGTAAATTTATCCTAGCTTTCCTATCATTCTCTAACTGATTTATATTATGATTACAATCTTCTCAATTCTGCTCTTCCTTCCCAAATATATACTGCAACCAAAATGGCGACAGAACGTCAAACAAAACAAATATGCCACAAAATACTACAAAACATGCTAATAAATATAAAGTGTAAATATAAAATATAAATAAATATAATTATATAAATATATAAATAAATGTCTAATAAGCGTTAAGCATATAGCAGTGCACAAAATAGCAAAAGCATCACCCTATTTATCAGGTGCACTCCCACAAGCATATGTCGGCTAGCGCCATTACACACAAAACGTGCTTGTTAAATTATTTCAAAAACTACTAATTAATGTAAATCAATGCTTGTGGAGTACAGCCGCCACAATTTAAGTCTTACCTCGATGATAAAATTCTCCAGCATCCGAAAATCTGGTCGTCTGCTTACATCTAACTGTAACTTACTTGTAAGAGGAAGATAGGGTGCACTGCTAAAGTCCTGATGGGTATGCACTAAATGTTCTTGGGGGGATCACAATCACTATCACCATCACTTCAATTTCAAGTCCTGGGGGGATGCGCGGTTTCACTCTATTTTATTATCTTTGTTTATTTTATTGATTTAATTTAATGAGGGTTTCTGATTTATTTGTTATTGTTTATTTGTTATTATTTATTACCGATTTCCCGATTTCCGCACATAATTATGAAGATAGGCAGTGATTGTATTAATGGTGTGGGGGTTTTTCGTGCATATTGGACATTTGGGTATAATTATCATGTTGTTTTATTATTATTATTATTATTATATATATATTTTTTTAATATCAGGTTTTGGTTATATCTATGCTCGTATTCTTACTCACGCCAAGTCAATCTAAAATTTTCCAATCCTCCCACCAACCCCACCGAATTTTACACGCGGTTATCATTGTCTAATCTCGCGACCCTTCCCGCAAATTCTTTTAAGGCTGTCCAGAACGCCTTCTGGTTAACCATTTCCCCGACTTCCTCTAGGCTCTTTGGCCATGCCAGACCTAGGATAGCTAGTTTGCTATCAGCCAACCCTCGATTTCCCGCCTCAAGCGAGCAGTCGAAGAGCACGTGCTCTGCGCTTTCTGCGCCCTCACCGCATTCGCAGCGGTCGCTGTTGGTTAGCCCGAACCTTTGGAAATACGCCTTGAGGGCGCCGTGCCCTGTTATCAACTGCACCATTTTGTGATCGAGCTTAACCTCGATCCTACCTCTAGCTTCTATGCTCGGTATGAATCTGTGGGTCAATCTGCCCGTGACAGTGTTGTTCCATCTCTCTTCCCATTGTCTTTTCTTTTAATCAAATACTTCGGTATCGACGAATGTGATATTCGAAAGTCTCCCGTCGCGGCCTCTTTAGCTAATTCATCAGCCCTATCGTTTCCTGTGTTACCATTGTGCGACCTGACCCAACAGAACTTTAAACCTCGAAACTCGAGCGCCGTACGCGCTATCCTCCAGACGTCCGCTTGGAGGTCTGTCGAGGTGTTCATGTTTGTTAAAGCCGTTAGCGCCGATTTACTATCACTGATTATATAATACTCGTCTCTGCCCGTATGGTTTATTACATAATCGATAGCCTCTCGTATGACTACCAATTCGCACTGAAAGACAGTGCTCCAGTTCGCGAGTTTGGTTTGAAACCGAAACACCTCCCTTTCCTGCTTATACACGACAAACGCCGCGCCTGCTTGCTCATCGTCCATACGTGAACCGTCCGTATAAATTCTGATACCCATCGCGTCCTCATCACCTTCGACAAACTCGATTCCTCTAATATTAGCCGGGTGCCCCAACTCAGATACAACGATCTTTCTTGCAATTTCCCTATTACCAAGATTAAGATCTCCGATAATTTCGCGCCCTTTTCCTATATTTATTAATCGCACATCTCTAATCTCCCTAACGACATATTCGATAGGGAGAGTCCTACTGATCACCAGGACAGCCTCCGTGGAGGTGGTCCTGTACGCCCTCGCCGCTTTTACCGCGGTGATGCGTTGTACGCTCGTCATTTGACGCATCTCCCGGACTTTACAACCTTCTGCCCATGCAGAAGCTGCGTACAGTATTGCCGGCTCAATTGCTCCGGCATAAACCGTCCTCAGCGATTCGCCCCTGAAACCCCACTTTATTTTAGCCACCGCCATCATTTTATTTGATATTTCGCCTCCCTTACTTTATACGTATTGCACGTGCGCTTTCCAATTTAATTTATTGTCGATCTTGACGCCGAGGTAGATAATACATTCTTTAAACGGGATTTTCTCCCCTGCTAGCTCTAACCTAGGAGGTCTCTGTCCTGGTTTCGTGCCGAAATAAAGCGTCTCTGACTTCGCTGTGTTAAATTTTAATTTTACCGCCTGCGACCATTCGTGTAATTTATTAAGCGCCTCGTTCGGTTTTGTGCGCATATCCATTAGCAATCTCGATCTTACAATTAAAAGCGTGTCATCTGCAAACCCAACGATTGAGCATCCTGCGGGTAACTTGACCCTAAAATGCTCTCATACAACAACTTCCAAAATGTGGGACCAGAACATGACCCTGTCGGGCATCCCTTTCCACCTCACGCGACGGAACTTCACCCGGAATTTCAACCTGTGCCAATCGCCCGAGAAATAGCTCTTGACCAAAGACATCAAGTTTCGCGGACAACCCCTACGATCTAACTCGCAAACGATTAATGGCCACCAGGCAGCATCAAATGCTCCTGAAATGTCCAAAGCAACAACGACACAGTACTCTTTAGCATCTCTTGCCTGCTTAATTTTCCCGACAACGAACTCTAACGCGTCGATAGTCGACTTGCCCTCCACGAAACCAAACTGTCGGTTATTAAAACCGCCGCTGTCTCGCACTAGGTGCTCAACACGCGTAGTCATAACGCGATCTAAAACTTTCCCCAGCACCGGTAGCAAGCTATTTGGACGATAGCTGCCCGGATCTGACGCATCCGCCTTTTAGGTTTGGGTATAAATTTCACATTCTGGATTTTCCAGCAACGCGGAAAAACGCCCCTTTCTAAACAAAGATTAAACAACCCAACAAAGACACACGGGGCTAACAGGCACGCCCGCAGAGCTGCGTCTGAAGTGATTTCATCATGGCCCGGTGCCTTTTTAGGGTTCATCCTCCTAAGAGCCCTGACGATCTCGTGAACTAGGATTGCCTTATCGGCACCTGTTCCTTGCGCCTCTGCAGCTTCCCGACGTACTCATTCGTGCGACCTTTCATCCCCCTCGGGATTATCCGATGGGAAAAATTTCTCTAGTAAATATTCCGCTGTGGTTTTAAAACCTTCCGTGTATTCGCCATTTGTTTTCTTTATATTACTGAGCGCGATTTTTTGTTGTTTTCCTCTAATTACGCGGTATGCGGTTCCCCAAGGTTCTTTCTCTGAGTTTTGCGTGCAGAATTCTTTAAATTTATTCGTTCGCAATTTCTTCTATTAATATTTTATATTCGCGGTAACTTTGATTATATTCTATTCTACGTTGTTCTCTTATTTCTCCCGAGGCGCGTTGATAGCGGCGCCTTAGGTTACGCGTTTCTGCCCGCTTGGTGGTTAGTTCCCGGGTCCACCAGGGTACGCTGTCTTTAAATGTTTTCTTTTCGGCATGGAATACGACGACGCGTCTACCACCGCGTCGTTCAATTTTTCGCGAGTGTTTCTACTTCGTCTGCCTCTCGGCAGTTAAATAGCTCATTTTCGAGCGCAGGGATACTTTCGCCAAATTTTCTTTAAACCGCTCCCAATTTGCTTTTTATTACAGAACCGCGGAAATATAGTTAGCTGCTCGTTTGCGCTTGTTTTGGTTTCAACGTCCCATGTTATTAATTTATGGTCAGAGAGCGTTTCCTCGTCCGACCTTAGTTTCCAATTACAAATCGTTTCTAACATTTCGTGCGAGACTGAGTAATATCTATAAAACTGCTGCCTCTATGCGTTTCAAACGTAGGGAATCATTAGTGTTTATCACACTAAGGTCCCATCCGTAAAAGATCAGCAACCTGCGAGCCTCTATCGTCTTCGATAGGGCTGCCCCATAATGGCGACTTAGCATTAAAGTCTCCCGCGATAATTAAATTTCTATTTCTAGCGATTATACGAAGGATTCCTTCAATTTGATTTATTAAGTCCTCTGTTTGAGGATTCTCCCGCCGGGAATCGATCGGCGGAAGGAAAGTGCTTATCACGTAAAACGTATGCAATCCCATTTTTATTTCTGCGGCGGTTATGAACTCATTCGACAGATTGTTTAGGATTATTCCGGCGCACGTCCCATTATTTATTATTATTCCGCTACACGGTCGTTTGCTGTTTGCGTTTAAAACGGTAACCCCCTTCCCAAAACCTGTTATTTTGTGGCTATACAGGTGCGGTTCCTGTATAAGCCCGATGTCGATATTATTTTCGCTGAATAACTTTACGAAGTTATTTGTAGCCCCTTTTCCTTTCCCGAGATTTAATTGCGCGAATTTTATCTTCTTGCTTCTTTTAAATCTTTCTTTTCTTCACGGTCCATAATCGATGTTCCGTGTGATTGCGTTCTTCAATCTCAGCATCGTGGGCATCTACTCGACTTGGCGTCGTGACGCGTATCGACCTTCGCGCCACCGCCACTTCTGTCGTTTGCCCTAGCGCAAACCACACAGCAGGGGATTGCCCTCCGGCAATTCTTGAACTCGTGTTCGACGTTGGCACAGTTACCGCACCACTGTACCTTCTCCCTGCACTCCATCGATCTATGGCCGTACTCGTAGCACCTGTAGCACTGGGTCATCGAGAAGTGGTCCCGGGCCCAGACTCTTCGCCACCTGAGGTTTGCAGCGTCAGCTAATAAGCGTCTCCGAAGTGTGGGGGTCACTTCAAAGACTACGTTGACGAAGGGATCCCTAGGCCCCTTTCCGCCAAACCTAAATTTCTCCCTCAGGTGGTCTTCGATCTTCAAATCGCCGAAGCGGGGATTCTGGCTCGCGATCAACCGAACCAGTTCTTTTGCCTTCATCCCCGCTTCGACCCCCGGAAGAACGACCCGTGGACGCTTCTTCTCGATGGTCTTCGCCACGAGCTCTTTGCAGTGACCGCCGACCTTCGACTGCAATTTCTTCGCGTCTTCTCGTCCTGCGCACTCAACTACTACACCACCTTTACGAGTCCTACGATCTCCGACCACGACAAACCCATCACGAGCGGGATCGACCTTTTTCTTCAGGGTCGACATGACGTACTCATTCTCCCCTGGCCTGGCGTCGACCCTAACAGCAAAAGTAGGCGTTACACCTGCAGCAGCTGCAGCATACGACACCTTCCGCGGCATCGGCACCTCCTGGCCCCGGGAA
This sequence comes from Platerodrilus igneus, assembly GCA_036346225.1. Taxonomy (NCBI): domain Eukaryota; kingdom Metazoa; phylum Arthropoda; class Insecta; order Coleoptera; family Lycidae; genus Platerodrilus; species Platerodrilus igneus. The sequence continues at coordinate 809,447 of JARFIW010001588.1, forward strand.
CTCAGCTGCCCTGAAACAAAACCAGGCACCGCTGGATTTCCCCCGACAACACCAGCTCTCCCAGGACTATCTAAGCAAAGTCGAAGCGCCCTAACCATGCCTATAAGTTGGTTCGTAACGTCGCGGATATCATCCACGGCGTGCCGAACCATCTTCCTGTCTTCGACGACGATAGTGGCGGAGATCGTCGGCACCTTCCCGTAGACGGCAGCGTGCGCCTTCCTCACCCTGAACTTCAAGCGCTCCAGCTCATCGAGATCGCTAGCATCAACGCTAACGTTGATGCTAGTCGACATCGTGCGCTGGGCTTTCGAAGTAGAAGGCAATTCTGGCGCCGCAACTACCACGGGTGGCCCCGACTCCCCCGACACGACCGCCGCAGACACAGGCTCCTTTGCCTCCTCCTGAATCCCTAGCATAACGTCCTTTAGGACTAGCTTCAGCTGTTTCCCCAACAGCGCCTTCAGCCTCCAACCTATCAGACTCCGACCGATCTCCCTCTTCTTCCTGGGCAACGGCTCCTCGTCGCGGTGGACCATGCTGACAAAACTAACAAAGAATGACGCCTAAAATGCAGCTCAAAGACGACTTGACCGTTACGACGCTAAAAGAACGACGCTAGAAGAGCGCAAAACGTTGGTCCAATAAAAATGTTTTGTTTAAAGGTGAACCGTAAGCAACCTTGTATTTATTTAAACTTCGAACCGCCCAATTAAATATCAAATTTTAACAAAAATACAACAAGCAATAAGCGTCAAAATAACAACTAGAACCAAATAAATTCCCTAACGCAATTCGATTCAAAATGTACCGCGAAAAACACTATTTATTTATTTTAAATTTTTAAACCGCCAAATCAAATTTAAATAAACTAATTACTTCTAAATATCAAAATATCTAATTTATAAATAACAACACTTTATTTTTAAATGTGTAATTAACAAAATAAGGTCGAGCGCAATCGGAATGTGGTAACCGGAAATGACCTTTCACTTAATCACTTGGTAACTAACTGCTACACCACTTAATTACACCAAAATCGATTTTAAAGGAACTTATAAGTACGCGTGTACTTAAATTACGGAAAATTTATATTAAAATTGTTTTAAATTTTACTGTTTTTGAGTTATTTATTTGATTTAAAAAGGCTTAGATTTTTGTTTTTTTTGGTTATTATTTGATTATACGCGCACAATAAAAATTTCACACATTTTTTGGTTGTTTTACCCGGTTTTTTACTCCATTTACGCGGTTTTTATTTTAAATTTATTATTAAAAATGCCTTTTTAAGTTATTTCAAAATTATTTTTGAATATTAGTTTAGTAAACCTTTGTTTTATTAACCCGAAATTTATTTATATTATTTTAAAACGCGGTTTTGGTTTAAAGTACAAGGAAAATGCGATTTATTTAGTATTTATTTAGTTTAAATTCTGTTTTAAAATTTTATTTTACTGCCCTGTATTTAAAATTTGATGCCACACAATTATAAAAATAAAACACAATAAAAAACAAAGCTTCAAATAAAATAAATTAAAAATAAATAATAAAAACCCTAGATAAAAACTTACTTCTTAGTTGCTGAAGCGGAGCTCTGCTAAACACGTCCGCTCGCTTCAAGCGGTAACTAGAAAGTATTAATACAGCACCGAGGCCAGTATCCGAAGTATCGCATTCTATGATGAACGGGGCAGAATAATCCGGCTGACATAAAGGGAGCCGATACTAGAGCCTGTTTGATTTGAGCAAACGAAGACTCGGCCCTAGGGTTCCAAATGATACTTTGCCATTTCTTTTTAATCAGATCGTTGGTCGGAGAGACTAGTGTAGAAAAGTCTTTTCGTTCTTGTATACTTGTGTGGTACATCGGTGTGCCGACAGCAAAACCGAAATCAACGCGGGAAAACATCGTTAAACAAACTAACGCACGAAGCGTTAGCGTGCTATGACCATATATGGTAATGTATTAAAATTACGCCTGAGATTGGTTGATTATACTTATAGTAGAAACCTCAACCATTGACTTTGTTAACACAAATAAATAGTTTTTAGAGTAACAAATAAATTTAATGAGGAAAATAAAAAAATTATTTAAATTATATTGGTTACTACAACAACGTTTCGTTTGCCTTTAGAACAAATGTAGAGTTGTAAATTAGTTCATTTAACATATAATTTAGTAGCTTCAACAAATTCTCGCCCAACAAACAAAAATTTGTTGCCCATAGCAATTTATTTTTTTCAGTGTAGAATTAGGAGGCCGAAGATTAATGTTCAAACACTAGGCAATGATTTTATTTGGAAAATAGACTACATAATAGTTAATGGCTTATCTTAGTAAAGTAAATTTAAAAGTGAAACTGAAATGTAACAACGAAATAGCTTTTTTCATTACTATTAGAAGCATTTACATTTTACGAAAAAGATAGTTTAAAAAAGTACTGATAGAATGACAGGTGAGAAGTCTGAGGAATAAAAAAGCCTGCTAAAAGCAATGATTGAATGTTGCAGAGACAAAGGAGAAGTGCAGGGTCCGAGGAACGAGGAGACAGATTGTAAATGATGCTTGGAGTAAAAGTAGTGTGGCAGTTTAGAGCTACACTCTGCATATTCTTCAGAAGGAACTGCTAGGTTTGGTTAACACGTTGGCTGCGGATCAAAATTTAAAATACTTTGTAATATGCTGATAACAACTTTTACTAAATTTCAACCTAAAAGCTAACAAAAGCCATAACAACAAATTCAAAATGACAATATACAATTTTTTTGTTAGAATTCAAACGTGGCTCTCTTGGGAGCCATCAGCACACGAAAGAAATTTTTAATGCATGAGTGGATGGCGTCTATGTGAGCCAGTTATATAAATACATTTAGAGAATAAAGATATATGTGTGTGTGTGTTGAAAATTATGACACAGACCTATATAAATAAACTTAAACTAAAAACAATAGGCAACTTAAAAATTAATATTATTACAGCACACTGTGGTAGTTGTCAAAACATTGTCCGACACATAATCCTGGAACGTCGAGACAGGTGGTGTAATGGTATAAGGTAAGTTTTCTTATTTTGTTTTGAAAACAAGCTCGACACCGTTTACGCAATACTCTGTTTTTAGAATCCTTTTTATCTATTTTAGAAATAACATGAGTAGTTTTTCTTTGTGGAGCTTTTGTAATAGGAGCTGTTGGAGCTGGAAGCAAAACTTCCAAAACCGCTAAGCAATAATTGTAAAATGACATTTTTTTACCTCAATATTTATTGAACAGAACAAACGAATTATATAACAACATTTGTGAAATGTGAATTCCCATTTTTGTACCATCTTAAGGTTTTACGACCGCAAGGGTAGTAAGCCATCATCTGATCAAAACGATCTATTCCACTCATGAATTTATTATATTCAGCAACTGGACGTGGTTTCATTTTTTCTTGGCCTCTTTTGTTTCTTGTAGTAACCATTTCGTTGGAAAATTCAGTAGAAATATAGGTGACGTCTCGTTTATCTTTCCATTTACCTATCATTATTCCATTTTGATATCCTGTACTGATGTCTCCTTTTTTAATTTTTGGGAGACTATATTCTTAGGAAGTCCTTTTCTATCAGCACGTACAGTACCAGTACAGTAGGTTTGCTTGTGCATCAAGGTTTCAGCCAGATGAGGGCTGTTATAATAATTATCCATGTAGAGAGAGTGTCCACAATCTAACTTTCCTTTCATTAGATGAAAGACTACATTTTCTGCATGCCCGGTGCCTCCCAATTCGTCCAATTGTCCTCTATAAATTGCCACATTTAAAATAAGCCCATCCGGTTCGGTAAGCATATAACATTTAATTCCATACTTGTGTCGTTTGTTCTTTATATACTGTCTGAATTGCAGTCTTCCTCTCCACAGAACCATCGATTCATCCAGAGATAGATTTTTTTTTTGGGTAGTATATCTCTTCCATTTTTGAATTAAAATAGTTTAGAACAGGTCTAATTTTGAATAAACGATCTTCAGGAACTACTCCGGCATCTGGATTTGAAGTACAATGCAGAAATTTTAAAATAAGCAAAAATCGATCTCTACTCATAAAATAGAAAAACATTTTAGACCAAATAATCTATGACTTTTCCAGTAATCTTGTACTTTTGGACAATTTATTGTGCCGGTATGATACAATAATCCAATAAAAATCAATAATTCTGGAATAGTACTTTCTTTCCAATCACTTATGCGTGATCGTTTGCTATTGGTTCCTAAGAATAATACCTGTTCTGCATAAATATTTGTTTCTCTCACCAACATTTCCAAAAAGTTTTCGTCAAGAAATAAACGAAACCATTCGTAAGGTGGCATGTCTTGATGAATATCCACTAAAACCTTATTAGTTTTAGTAAAAATAAAAGATTTTAGGGAACTAGACGCTTCATCCCAGGATTTTTTTTCAAGAGGTTCCGTTGTTCGGTTATTGAGTGGATTACTGGAAATGTCATATTCTTCAACTTCTTCTGCATTGCCTAGTAAATATCAAATTACAACCATAATTCAATGTATAGTAATATTTGCATACCTACGCTATCATCTGATGATGTTTCCTCATTTCCAATACAGGAATCGTCATCATTGTCGCTCTGTTCTGAATCAGAATATAATAAAAACTGTTCTAATTCTTTGTTTGTTAGATTATTAGAATTTTTTACATTGATTTTCATACGTTTAGGACGCGACAATCCTGGCTCCGAATCGTCCATATTAAGCGCCCGTAAAAAACACGATAGAAATGAGAATCTCAAAACTAAACTATATACGTATAAATCAAAGCTCTACCTATATGCGGCACCCGATATAGCACACTTTACCATCAAACTGAAAGCATACTAAAGCAATAAAACGATCTATTCAAGCGGCTCACATAGGCGCCAACCGCACATCACTTGAAGAGATCTGTGGCGCCGATGGGAGCCACCCGCATTGAACGTGTTAACCCGAAAGGAAATACCGTGATCGGTGATTGATTGATCGATTGCTCGTTCCTCAGAAATCCACCCAATCATTGGATCCTTGGCCAGCTATTTATATAAAGTGAAATAATAGTTTACATACAAACTACTCTGGCAACTTAAATCGAAAATCGTCAGATAAACCAAAATCTGAATTATCACTAATATTAACGCGAGTTAAAATTCGGGCCTTTGGAGCGATGTTTTTAAAAAAACGTTTTCAAACTTTTTAACAATTTGTTTATCTTAAACAGAAATTATCATGGAATTTTGACAAACTGAATAAAATAACTTTAAATCGAAATTAGTTAATTAATTGAACTAAAATTAGGGCGAGTAGCCTGGGTAAACAACAATGCAAAAGCTGTCATACTCAGACTGACTCACTTGAGTAGCTTGAACAATGAAGTATGGAGTTCGAAGACTGACTACCGGGCCTTGAGCTCCCGGGCTTTTTATAATAATCCTACCTCCTCACATGGCTGTGGGAACTTGCAGATCTCATGTTTGCTTTACTCTTAACTCTACACTTTATTACATTGTTTCAAACTTATTTCTAGGTAATTGCGATATCTTACCCGTCTGTGACCTACCACCTGCTGTATCACTGCCCTCTCGGATACAAAGCTACATATCAGTTCTCATGAACTGTTAATAACCTGTCTGGTTTATCCTTGTATTACATTGTTCCAATTGACTTATAATTTATTTAACAATTTCTAATAATTCCTATTAGATTGTATTATTTAATATATATATATATATATATATATATATATATTACTCAAATTTAGACCAGGGTAGAAAATTAATTAACGACATCAAATAATTTTAATCACCCTGTATAAAGAAACAAATAGAAATTACGTTATTAATTCAATTTTTAAGTAACGGGTATTAAACAAAGTGTACAAATAATAATTATTATTTAATTAGTATTCGCTAAAAATTAAAGGGTAGAAGTCAATGCCATTCATTATTATTTTAATTGGAGTTAATTGAACCATTAGTAATATATAATAAGCATAAAAGCCTGTGAAAATCCAAGGTTGATAAGCATACAGTTAAAAGGAAGGTTAAAATACCATGAAAACAAAGCTCGGAGAATTATATTTAAAACATTCATTAGGAGCGCACACCTGCAAACTTTTAAATGTCACGTTCTAATAAATTAGAGCTGATAAACATGCAGATTCTACGTAGATTGTAACGGGTAAATGCTTTTGCACGAAATACAAAACAGCGTTTATTTAAAGGTCACGTCGCGAGTCCACGTGTATTTTAGACAGCCGATAGCAGAAAATATCAATTTGTACCACTCAGACCAGGGTATAATGGGACGGATAAAACGCGCAAAGCAGAGACACGGATAATAGAAGGCGGGATTTGAGAAGCGTCACTAGGTTTACGATTGGTTAAAATAAGATGCAGATATGAGAGGTGGAAACATAACAATTTCTATATAAAATTAATTAGTTGTTCCCAGACGCGTTGCGTGACGGGTGAAAATTTCTTAGATTTCAACTGGCACGAGTGCAAAATTTTAGTAGAATCGCTGTGCCGGACCGTCGAAAGAGAAAATAGAATGCGAATTTCTAAAAATTGTCCGTCGCGGGACAAATTCGATTTGCAAGCGGGCTATTATATAAACTCGTGCTAATAGGAGTTTCGCTCTCTTTATTTCTTGATTTTATTCGATACTGCAAACAGAATACGTGCTACGATACAAGTTATTATGCATTAGTGCACTTAGAGAAGATAGATAAGGTAATAAAGTCTAGTTATATTTGCGGGTATTACTGTACCAATTATCCAAATTAGTAGCGATAAATAAATACATTTAAGTATGCAGTTTTGTATAGCGTGAACGAATTATGAATTTCTTTGCTATTTTGTTCGGGAGTGAGTATCAAGTGTTATTCGTAAACGTGATTGGATCCACAAAACAAGATTTAGATATACCTAGATGCGTTCCTGAGAAGCCCTGAAACAACTTTAGACGAATGGTGGTGTAGAAAATTTTTTAAAGGCGACCAGAAATCCGAGGACGTAAACATAACCCAGTTGGAATGGTGTGATTTGCAAGGACGATGTACATTGGAGCCACGAGTGTATTAACCTTTAGGTAACTTATGCATTGTTGTTCAATCTTAGATGTTTTGGTGTGTGTTGAATATCTTTATAATTTGTTTGATACAGATGCACAGTAGTAAATTTGTATAAACAACAAATTTTGAATTTTAAGGTAAAATTTTCTTGTTTAAGTAGAAAGGAGTATTTAGCAGTTTATGTTTTGAGTATGATGAAAATTTGGGTCTGTCTTTGAGCTCAATTAGACTAACCTGTTAAATTAACGTAAAGGGGTGGGAGATGCTCCCTTTTATTCAGACTCAGGTCTGCACATATTGTTAACATAATTAGTATGCATCCTACAAGGACTCTAATTCTGGATGCAAATTAAAATGATGACAAATTTTAACTAGAAAATTTATGATGCTAAAATTTATGCTGCAATTTAATTTTAAAATTTTAATGTATTATGAATATTGATGTAAATAGAGTTAACGTTGATATTTGTGGTAGGAATGTGTTTGTTTTTTTATGAACGAGGATGAAAGTTTTAACTAGGTGAGCAGCCGAGGCGGAAAGAGTAAAGAGGCGATTATCAGTAGAGAATCACAGCAAATCTTGGCGCCCAATCCGAGAGGCTCAAATATTTTTTTTTTACTCTGGTGAGGCTTTTTGTAGGTTTGACAGCATCTTAGGCGGCCCAACGCTGGGGCTCGATTTGAAAACCTTAGTTCCCAAATAATGATGACGTCACAGCAATATATATATATATATATATATATATATATATATTGCTGTAATAAGGGGTTGCTTAAGGGTGCACGTTATAGTAAAGATAGTTCGGGAATGAGTAATTAGAATAGTCAGCAGAAAACTACACTTATTTAAGGAGATAATTAAGAAATAGACATAGTTTGTAGATAGTAAGTAGTCAACACCCTGTATATAGAGTAGAGATAGTTTTGGGCGACGCAGGTAAACTTAGGAAGACGCATAGTCGGCGTAGGAATGTGAAATAAATGTATTAAGTAGATTATAAATATTGAATACCCTGTAAATAAAGTTTAGTTAATTTAGGTAAGGGAAGCACGCGTATATTTGATAAAGTGTAATTAGACACGCATTAAGAAGAAGAGTTCCAGACGATTAAAGTAATGCGGACATAGAAATAAAGTTTCAGGTAGTTAATATAAATGCGTACAAAGAACTAACCGTGTGATAAGAGAAATGATTAAAAATTGCGTGAAACATATTTAAACATGGAAATTTAAAATCGAGTTACATCAGTTGTTTATAGAAAAGCAAGTAATCTATCAAAATACAATATGTTGACAATCGAAGACAGCTGCAGGCAGGTTGTGATTATGGGAAAATGTCGAGCATTGCATCAGAAACGGCTCGCAATAAAATTATTTGATTGGTCCGGGACAACGACAAGTTCTAGATCACACCCACGGTTGGAGCGGAAATTCAAAATTATATTAGCAAGCACCGTGATAAGAAAGTCAGTTTTAAACTCAATGAAGGCCGAAGTGCATTGCCATGAAACAGAGTAGTACGCGATACGTATAAGAGTGAAAATTAAATAAGTGAAAATATGGTTACAATTGCCGTTTAAACGTGAGTATGTTTTTAATGAATTTATTGTAAACTAAGACATAGAAATAATAGGGCTTCTAAGGCTGGGGAAACTGTAATACAAATTCTGATTCTGATGTCTGGGGAAAATAAACTACAAATTTGAGTTCTGATGTCTGGGAAAACTGTAATACAAATTAGAGGTCTGATGTTAAGAAAAATACAGTAATGCAATTTAAATGTCAAGGGAAAAAGAAGAATAATAATAATCTTGAAGTACAGGGGTGAAACAAGCTGCAAGTTTAAGTCTGGGGCAAGAATGATGAAAGTTTAAGAATTGAAGCAAATTGGGGTATATAATTTAATGATGCTGATCAATAGTGTAATAATTTGAATGGAATCCCGAATTGGGGAAGATCAATTTTAGTGGGAGCGTCGATGTGAAAAGATAAAAACAGGTCGGAGATTTTTAGTTATAAGATATTTGTTTTTCTATATGAAGTATTATTTAATTTGCTAAATTACTATAGGTTTGTGAACAAGTCAACAAGAAAGGTTGCATACTATATGAATGAGTAATAAGAAAACAGGTTTGGAATATTCCACACTTTGTTCCTAAAGGTAATAAATTTTCTTTGGTGACTTTGGGGTTTGAGTACCAATTAGATAGTTGTTAATAAATAAAAGGTATTACAAATAATTTCAAAAGCTGTATATAACATATTAGTTTCATTAAACAAAATCTAAATTTATTGAATTTTATAATTGCAAATAAATGCTAGCCGAGGTCAAAGATTTAAATAGTAGAAAGGCGGAGCCACAAATTGAATAGGAGAGAGATAATCCGCAAGGCGGTAACATATTGAATTTTGTCATTGGTTGTTAAAGAGTTGTTTAAAGATAAAGTCCAGTTTGATAGTGATAACTACATTTAATAGTGAATGTTTAAATGGTGGTACAATAATTTAATATCATAGCAAATAAAGATATCAAACCAAAGTTAGAGCATGATAATAATTCTTTTAATATTATAGCAATTAAATATAGCGCACCAACGTAAGGGCACGTAGCATAGCAAATAAAATATAGCACCCAACTAGGGGCGTGTCATAGCTATATATATATATATATATATATATATATATATATATATATATATATAGTTAAATTGGGGGATACATAACTCGCGTATCAAATTTATCTACACATCATTTGTGGAATGCTTCACATTTTAATGAAACGCCTAGAGTTCCGGTGACGTAAATAATACGATGTGGTGTGCGTTGCAAAGACCGTCTCACGCTAGTAGTGCCGTGGCTGCAATGACAGGTTAGGTTACTGTTAGAAATAGCTATTATTAAAAACACAAAACTCAAATCACTTAACATGCATATCAAAACAGTTTGCAATATTTTTAGCAACAACTGTTCTGATATGCGTGTTAAGTGATTTGTGTTTTTTAATAATAATATCTATTGTTAACAGTACCTTAACCTATCATTACAGCCATGGCATTACTGGCGTGAGACGGATGTTGCAAATCCATTGACAAAGTCATTTTATTGGATATTAAACCTTTTTCTCATTGATTTTTGCCACAAAAAACACTCAATTTTATTCTCTCACAACCATTCGATTTTACGTAATTTGAGCTAAAGGCCTAAAAGCAAGTCATCATATGTTTGAACGTGGTTGATGTATAAAGAGTGAAGTGGTTTCGAGCGTTTCACTAATGCATTTGTAAACTTAAGCTACTCTGCTTTCTCTAAAAACCACATCGTGATTTATAAATCATTCGATTCTATGAAATACCTTCAAGGACATTTATTAAAATGGCTGCTACGTTGATAGTGGGTTAGATATTGTTAGTTTCAAGTATACGTTAAGAACACGTTAAAATAAATTAATATCTACATAATTACGGAAAAAAATTTGATATTTAGTCAAATTAATCCTTTGTATTCAGCTCCTTTAACAAGCTCCTGTGAACAACACGATCGATAACCAATATTGACGTAAAAAGTGTCTAGTAGAATTTATAGTTTAGTAAGAAAAGATGTCTGGTATTAAGAGGAAATGCCTTTATAAACATTGAACCAAATCGCCTCCAAAAGTAGAGTATTATTGGAATATGCTATTTGTATAGCCAGGATTTTATGTGTTACCTGTACATTATCACTAATTAACCTATTACGAAGTGTGCGTTCTTACCTTCAAACACTGTCCATTAAAGTGTTCCTTGCAGAGCATTAAAGTAACTTAACAATATACAGCACGTTCCCATGCTAAGGAACGTTCCGTATCATATAATTTATGCAATTATTGTTCCGTCTGAAAGCTTCTTTATAGTTCATATGTTCTCACATACCAACGAACGGCCATTCGCAAGCTTCTTATGCGTTTATTCCGCTACCTGCAAAAGCAAGTTGAGAGTTCATATGCCCTTTGATTTTGACGAACATACATTTGTATGCAATTTTAGTGATCATACCGCATCACAAAAGTCTTTTACATTTACCTAAGCAGTTACATACAACGACCGTGAATACGTACTTATGCATACGGAATCTCAAAAAAGCACTTTAACATATATAGGTGTATACCACCTATTGGCCATTTATAAGCAATTTATATAATTATGCCGCATCAATGAAGAAAAGTTAATCACAAAGACATATGATGTCGCATACCAACAAACGTTCATTTACATGCAATTTGTGTGATTATATCACAGTACGGAAAAGTAGTTTAAAAATACATATGAAGTCGCACACTAACGAACTTCCATTCGCATGCAATTTGTGTAATTATGCCGCATCACATAAAGGTAGTTTAAAAATACATATGTCGTCGCACACTAACGAACGTCCATTCATATGCAATTTGTGTAATTATGCCGCATCATTCAAAAGTAAGTTACTAGAACATTTAAAGTCACACACTAACGAACGTCCATTCAAATGCAGTTTGTGCAACTATGCTGCATCATTCAAAAGTAAGTTACTAGAACATTTAAAGTCACACACCAACGAACGTCCATTCGCTTGCAATTTGTGTAATTTCACCGCATCGCATAAAAGTAGTTTAAAAATACATATGATGTCGCACACTAACGAACGTCCATTCATCTGCAATTTATGTAATTATGCCGCATCACAAAAAATTAGTTTAAAAATACATATGACGTCGCACACTAACGAACGTCCATTCGAATGCAATTTGTGTAATTATGCCGCATCATTCAAAAGTAAGTTATTAGCACATATAAAGTCACATACTAACGAACGTCCATTTGCATGCAATTTATGTAATTATGCCGCATTACAAAAAGGTCATTTAAAAATACATATGAAGTCTCACACTAACGAACGTCCCTTCGCCTGCATTTTATGTAATTATGCCGCATCACAGAAAGGTAGTTTAAAAATACATATGACGTCGCACACTAACGAACTTCCATTCAAGTGCAATTTGTGTAATTATGCGGCATTATTCAAAAGTAAGTTACTAGCACATATAAAGTCACACACTAACGAACGTCCATTCACATGCAATTTATGTAATTATGCCGCATCACAAAAAGGTAGTTTAAGAATACATATGACGTCGCATACTAACGAACGTCCATTCGCATGCAATTTGTGTAATTATGCCGCATCACATATAGGTGGGTTAAAAAAGCATATGAAGTCGCACACTAACGAACGTCCATTCACTTGCAATTTATGTAATTATGCCGCATCACTAAAACGTAGTTTAAAAATACATATGACGTCGCACACTGACGAACGTCCATTTGCATGCAATTTGTGTAATTATGCCGCATCACATATAGGTGGGTTAAAAAAGCATATGAAGTCGCACACTAACTAACGGTCATACGCCTGCAATTTATGTAATTACACCACATCAAGGAAAGATCACTTACAAAGACATGAAGTCGCACATTAACGAACGTCAATTCACATGCATTTTATGTAATTATGCTGCATCACATAAAGAGAGTTTATAAATACATTTGACGTCGCACACTAACGAACGTCCATTCGTATGCAATTTATGTATAGGTCTTTCAAAATCTCATGGGCTGTGAGATGCGCAATGAAGGTAACAAGAGGAATCGTATAAAAAGAAAGAACAATACAATACAAGTAAAATCCAAAAACATTAAATTTCGCTATGCGTATTCTGAATTATCTGTTATGCTATGTGGATTGCATAATCTCTAATTTATGAACATGATATAAATTATAAAACCACAATGTTTATATGCGGAACCTGTAACTTTCTTGGTGTAATGTTAATTGTTCTTTTCGTGTCATGTTTCCGTGTATGTGTAGATAAAAATAGACAGGCTAAACTCTTAGCAGCCAAAATACTGTCCTCTTAATATTTTTTAAGAATGCATATTTCATAGTAATTTAATCTAAAAAATCATAAAAATTACTACTACAATCCTCAAATTGGGCCACATTAGATTTAAGACTTCTCTTATTAATTTTCATCTTTGGTGATACAAATTTGCCACCCTCCGGTTTGCTCTTCGCTTCTGAAATAATTCGTTCGACTGTGTTTAGTACAACTCCAGTTGCTGTTGCTACTCTTTCTTGTAAATTATCCATGGGAATGACAGGCATTCCATTTTTTTCTTTTCTCATAAACTTATGCACACAGTAAATAATTTCTCTTCCTTGACTGTGAACTGTTTTCTTGCAGTTACTCATTGTAAAATTAAAAGCTCAGAAATAAAATAATCTGTAAAACCAAACATTATTCTTCTAAACCTTCATTATACCTACAAATAAAAACTTAGTTGCAGTAGTTATGAAGAAACTGGTTAAAGTTGAATCAAGGCTGAAATCTCATAAATAATAATCAAAAACAATAATAATGGACCACAAATCTTAATACGGAAATAAATGATAGACGAATTAAAAATCGTCAGCTGAGTTGTGAATATTTTTAGGATGCACTTTAACGTAAATAACTTAAATTGGTGTTCTCCGCAACAGCTCATGAGGTTTTAAAAGACCTCTAATTATCCACATTACATAAATGGAGTTTAAAAATACATATAAAGTCGCACACTAACAATCTCCCATTCGCATGCAATATTTGTGATTATTCTGCAAGACGCAAAAAGCTTTTACTGAAACATGTGCAGTCCCATATTGATGAATGGCCATTTGTTGTAAATATTTGATTTTTCCGTATAGGAAAAAAATAATATAGAAAGCTTAAGTGCTATCCGTCACTATCGATGACGGTGCGCATGCTCTTTACGTAATTAGGTCGTTTTAAATAGGGTCAGAAAAACATATATCAACGTATATTAAGAAATGTCCATTTACATACAGTGCATTTCCATACAAAAGAATGCCTGTTTGCAAAAATGCATTTCTATAATCACGTCAATTTGTGTTGAACTTCAATAACTTATTAGAAAAAAAAACCTAATACGGGCTTTTGTTTAATTGTTGGTTGCTTATTCATTAAATTTAGAGGAAGATTCAAATTCAGTTTGTGTACATATGAACAACCGCTAAGTATGTAAATTAACTTTTACCGTTACTGTACATCACTTGAAAGTTATAAATTTTTTAAATAAAAGTTCGTAAATAATTATGGATTAAGTGTTTTTGGTAACTGCTTTGTACTTAGCTCATCTTACTTAACCTATCGGCAAGGAGACAAAGGAGTTGCAACAATAATGTGAGATTTTTGTATCACCACCAAGAAAGCATTGGTTCGGGAACCTACAACAGCATATTTATTTAACTGCCCGGTTAGGTTTATAACAGTTATTCCAAAGGAACTCACACAACCCAATGTTCGAAAATGAAGAAGATCTAGTTTAACGAATGTACTATAAAACTGTCCTACAATAACGCTCACGTAGTACTCATTATAGCATAGCAACTATTTTTAAGTATATTTCTAGCACTCAAAGATCTTATTATCGATTTGTCGAATTATAGATAAAGAAAGTCATTTAACTACAATAAATATTGAATAATTGAACAGTTCTCTAAACGTAAAAACAAACATTTATTAAAATAGAATACATAGTGTAAAATGGAAAGAATATGCAAACTACGAAATAGAACGTACAAACACCTACGCATTTTCGATTATCTAATTAAAAGTTAAACGGCCTACAAACGAGCAATCTATTGTGCAATCTGTAGTACGATCGCAATTGGTTTGACTGTTTCAACGATAATTGCAGGTTAGTAGGGTTGTAGTACAAATTGTCGTGCGATGCGCAGTGCCAACCATACGTAAAATCTAACGTACGATCAGCTTACAGAAAAAGTTACTACGTGTGGAGATTGTAACGACCGTTGTAGAGCGATTTTATTACATCTTAATATTATTAATGACATTTGATGGTTTTGAACAATAATAACGAACACAGAGTCTCAAAATAAAAATTTTTGTAAATTGTTTATATAAATGTATAAAGAACATACCCGGGACTTAAAATCGATAGATAACTTTTATAAAATAAACAGAATGCCAGCTAAAGGAATCGTTCCGTTACCTGTGAGACTTCCTGAATTCACTGTAACATATCTTTTTGACGTGATTTATAAATACGTAGGTTCTTTAGTTTACTACCCTCACTGTAGCAATTATTTAATTCAGTAATTAGTTTTTTAATATTAATTATAAAACTCATAAAACTCAAGCCAATTAAGAATGCAGTATTGTTTAAAATGTATAATATAGGTTCATGTTTTAATGAGTGGTTATTTGAAGTTTGCTCACTATGACAAGCAACGTAAAGTCGTTTCGTTTGTTCGTCAACTCAGAGAACACTCATTCTCGTTTCATGAAACAGGCAACATGGCGCTAGTTAAATAAAACGGCGACACAACATCAGTAATGACACTTTACTAAATTACCTGCTATTAGTCAATAGCTATAAGAAAAAGTTTATTGAACAAGAAAAGCATTTGTAATTATTATACAGTGTGTTAAAGGAAGATTTGTAAAACTTAATTAAAGCCTAGATATTAAAAATATATTACTATATTACATAAAAAAAACACATCAAAAGTTTTAATACCTGTAGTAAAGTATTATAATAATGTAACATGTCAATTCGCCGTCGCCTTGCTTTGTTACTTTGAGCGTCCCACCTCATTGCATATAAAAGTATTCTTCATCTTAACTTTATATTAATATTGTATACTATCACAAGTTAGTTTTGATTTATGTAACATATCCCTATAGCATTATAAAATAATACACTAATTACGTTTATCTTTAGTTTTAATTTAATATTCCTCCTTTTGTATAAATAATATAAATAACTATGATCAGATGTAATTTTCTAATTGGTAAGCCTCTGAATTATGTCCCTAAATACACAACTGCTGTATACCTGAATCTGTCATTTATGATGGTTTTCTTCTTTGTCCCTCTCGTAAAATGTGTGTTATCTTGTTACATTCTAAATTTTGGTAATGTACATTCTTATAATTTGTAAATAAATTCCCGTGGATATTTTTAAATGAACTTGGCTATTTCCGCCCTCCCCGAGTCACGCCTGTGCGGAGTGAAGTGGTGGAGTACGCGCGATGTTGGGAGACGTCATTAAACTACGAAACCTGAAGTCAAGAACATCTACCGGGGTTGCGTGTGTGTCTTTTCTCTTTTTAGGATGTAGGTTTCTTGTATCTTACATTCTGTGGTTCCTTTACCTGGGGTTCCTATCATTCCGCTACGAGGGGAAAAGTGGTTTAGGACGGATTGGAAATTTGGAGTCAACAATGGCGTAGCCTACCCACAACAATAACAAGGATCTTGAGATGTTAAAAAATACACGTGAGTAATTGTTTTACGTTATATGTGCATAAAACCTTGTCTATTGCGCAATACTTAAAACGTGGTGATACGCGTTATAGGAATTACGCAGCTTTAACTATTGCGCAATAATATATCCATTGCCCGCAATATAGTGTAGCGAACGACCGATGTATAAGAATATTCGAACCACAATAAACTTTCGCTCTCTTGATATTTGACTGCTTCCTTGTGCACATGCCGTTTCCCGATAATGAAGTTCTCTCTAAGTCCAAGATGTCATACTTATATGTAAAAGGTGTATTTTCTTTTATTCTTGTTGAAATATAAAATTATAGTTCTAGAATATTAGTTTAATGTATACGAAGAAAGTTTACCTAAATTACCCGTTCAATATGTTTAAGAATGGTAAGTTGTTTACAGATGTTCCTCATGGCGTATTACAATATTTCGTTTTTGTGAAACGTTGATTTTCTAGGGTTTTTCGGTGAAGTGTTTTTCGGTGGAGTATTTTCTGATGGAGTTGTCTCTGGCTGGGTGTCTAATTACATATGCTAGGCTATCTAAGCCTATGCGTTAATTCTACTACCTACAAATATTATCTGTTATCGTACAAGAATTTTATGTTGCCGTTTATTTACCTTCTAAAAATAAATTAAAAGTCCGTTAACAAAACATATGGTTGTGGAACAAAAAGATTGGCTCTTACAAAAGTTTGTGGTTAACAACCAAACTCAATATGGATGGTGTTTATCTTATTCGAACCGTAAGAAGAAACTGAAACTCATGTACTTCTGAACAAGCCGGGGCTCAATACTTAAGTATACGTTTCTTTTAAATTGCATAAATACAGCTAGGAGATTTATCTTACTTATTTTTAAGAAAGAATCATGTGCATGTGTTTCAGTTTTAATCTCTAATATCTAGAAGAATAATGCACTTAAAATATAAAGTCATACTTTTACTTACCTATTATCTTAACTAATTTAATATTACATTTACTTTCTTGGTATAACCTAACAAGTGTAAACATAAAAGCTTTCACGAAACTTTTTGTGGATTAAGAGGTTATTTCAGTTTAAATACTTATTACAAATTTAACTATGTTAAATACAACTAAGAGTATTTATGATTTCTTTTTACTTTGATAGTTAATTTGAAATTGTGTCTAAGTACAATAATAATTTTAGATTTTCTAATATCTTATTTCAGCGCGAGATAGTTTTTAGGCCTTTGGAAGCTTCTTTTTAAAAAGTTTCTTGCCAAAAACTTTTCTATCAATTTATTTCTAATTACAAAATGATTTCTGGCTTTTTGAAATAACTTGAACATTTATATTCGCTAAATATTAGGTAATTGAAATTTGACAAAGTACTTGAAATCAATAATTAATAATTTAAAAATTACGGTGAGTAGGTTGAACCACCAATAATGTTAAAGTTATGAAATTCGAGACTGACTGGCCATTATGAGTTCCTCAGGGTATTTATGTAATGCCTGCTCTCACATCATGTTGTGGGAAGTGCAGATCTTATGTCTGAAACTTCGCGATAAACATACAATGTCTTATTCTTAGTAATCTTAATTATGAAAACTGCTGCCTTACAGTTCATTGTAACCTGCACCTGCAGTATCAGATTACGTCTGGAATACAAAGTAGTTGCTTCCGTTCTCATGCCTGATTATAAACTTTCATTAGCCTTTTATAATATGTCCTTCAATTATACAATGTAGCATTCTATTTCTTAAAACTTAATAATTATATTTAAATATACATATATATTAATTGGGGGATATGTAACTTTTCCCAACTTAGATGGAAATTATCGTCCCTAAAGTTTCATTTGTAGTTCCTTTGTTCACATTTGTTTCTTTGTTTTTATATCTAAGGTACATTTTATACAATAAATATACAGTTAATGAAAATAATAGAATGGTCAATAAAATTGTCCAAACACTGATATTGTCGTAATGTAACTTTGGCACTTTTAACTCACTTAAATATTCCTTATAATTGTACGGCGTGATTGAGATCGTCGAGTTCTAGATGTTCTAGTTGCATCGGTTTTTTGATAATTTTGTTGTCTTCGGTTTGAGGAACCTTGCCGTAATTCGTGTAGATTTGCAAATTTTTTTTTATCACTGTTGGATTTTGATATACCAGAATAATTTCGCTTTTTAATTTTAAATAACAATCTTTATTTATGGTGATCACTGTGCTTCTAATTAAGGCTAAACTGTTTTCGTCTTGGTTGCATTTGGCGGTTGCTATTACTTGTTGAGGAAATACAGCAAGCTATTTGTTGTCCGTGACTTTATGAGTTTTCATATCTGTAACTTGAACTGGTTTTGGCACACAATTCTCATAGTGATTAGAAAATCGTAATAGTTGTACTTCGCAAGGGCTATCTGTTTGAATAGCTGTTGTCGTTAATGATTGATATAAGTATTGGCTAGGTGTCACTTCTTTGCACTTTTCATTTGTGAATCCATATCTAAGTTCATTTAGGGAAAGGAACTTGGTTTTTGGGATAATAACTTGATATTGGCTAGTAACTTCATATGGAAACGAAATAAATGTAATTGTAATTATTAATCTTTACAATGGGGATTTCTATTAAAAATGTAATTTCACTATTCTTTACATAACTTTTTACTATAGCTGTTGTTTCAAATACAAATATGTTAGATTTTGTTACTTCAAAGGGTAGTTTACTATGAGTAATAAGTGATCTAATTCGTAATAATTCGTTTAATAGATCAAGTGGTTTTACTATACCAGCGCGTACACTATTTAATTTAACAAATGTTACAGCATTTTCTAATGTAGCTAAAATTTGTTGAATTACAGTAAGGTTTGATATCATTTAATTAAATATTGTGTTAGATCTTATTAAATCTCGCATTCCTAATATTGTGGTCTGCATGTTACTTTAAAGAGTTAGCATTCTATTTGTTATACTGTCTTGGTTTTTTACTAATTTTCTTAGTGAATTGTTAAATTTTACTATGGTTGATTAAGTTAAGGAAATTTAGTTTTTATATCGTGCCGGTTGTCAACCAATTCTCGTACTGCGTTGTCGATCTTGGTTGTCTAAATTACTATTGATAGCTTTTATAATATTACCTAATCCATTAATAATTCCTCTTTTCTGTCTTATGACTTGGTCTGTTGGTTTTAATCGCTTCAATTTATCGTTTGTGTTCTTTAGGGTATATTCCATTACGCTTTCGTAATTAAGCATTTCTTTCGCATACTCTTTTCCGAATTTGGCTGTGTTCGTTGATTCTTTCAGTCTGTAGTAATTGTCTCTAATTATATAAAATTCTTGTTTTAATTCTGTTAAATCAAATCTTTGTGCGAAAGTCCAGTCTACTGTGTTTTGCATACTGCCCAATTTTACTGGTAGTATACTGGGGTTATTCTTTATATCTTCTACTATTATGTCGTTGTCGTCTGTTCTACCTGGGTGGAGGTAGACGTCAAGGGTGATGGTTGTCCAACTAAAATTACAGAGGTCTTAAATTCTTTAAATAAATTTATTTTATGGTTCTTCGTTGTCTATTACTGCTTCTGGGATCTTTTTGATTTGAAACAGATCTAAATTTCTGGGTGCCGTTGTGTGTTGTTTACTTTTAAAGTTTTTTTCGTAGATGGTTTGTCTTACTTGGACTCTATTTCTATTGGCGTTTTTATTGCGAGTTTTCGTAATCCGTTCGTTGTCGTTATCTAATTTACTTTTGACGTTATTATATAAGTGATTTTTAATTTTTCTTTGTGATCTTTGGCATACTGTTGATATACTTCTTTATTATAGTGTATATCGTAAGGGTTGCGGGAATCTGAGTGTCCTAATGTTAATTCGAGGAGTGTAAAATTAGTTGAAGAATGAATTGTGCTGTTATAAGCAATTAGGGCGTATGACATTAAATTAGTGATATGCTCTTTCTTATAAGTTAATCTTAACAGTCTGATTTGCTTTAATAATGTTAGGTGTAATCTTTCAATTAATCCATTTGATTCTGGGTGATTTTTCGTTATAAAATGAATATTTATTTTATGGTGTTCAAGGGTATTTTGTATGGTTGTACCGTAAAATGTATAGTACTGTAGAAATCTTTGGGTTACATCAATACTATTTTTTGAAGTAATGAGTATCGCCTAGCCTACTTTTGTGAATGCGTCTACGATCGATAAAAGTTTTGAGCTTCTACAAAGTGTCTGCATGCAATTTTCGAAAGGGGTTTGTAGGGTACTTTTGGTGGTGATCTGTCGTATTTTGTTTTGTCACATAATTCACATTGATTAATAAAATCCGTGGTTAATTCTTTCATATCTTTAAAATAGTATCTCCTTATGAGTTGTTTTAAGTTTTCGTTTATTCCACGATGATTTGTTTTACCTTTGTGTTGGTTTCGGGTTACGTCGTTTATTTAGTCTGGGTCATTTAAAGTTCCTAATTTTCGGGTGCATCTGATAATCTCGGGTCATGAATTATTAAATAGTTGAATATATAATTCGGAAAATCATTTGTACAAAGAATCTGTGGTGAAATAAAAGTAAAAACGTTTTTTCCCGTGTTGTACACTTTTAGAATTTTAATTATTTGCGCCTCGTTGATATCTTTCGTTATTTGAATTTGATATATGTTTCTATTATTGGTTTTTGTATATTTTACCAGGTCAGGGTTGGTTAAAACTTCGGTAATTATAAATTGGTTTGATTTTATATCTATTGCTTCGTTTAAAATTTTAATTGCAGTTTGAAGTTTTTCGCTTTGCATTGAATGTATAGTTGTATTTTTTCTGGGTCTTCCCTTATCTCTGTTTCGTCTACATTACCTACAATCGACTCTGTCTCCATGACGAGCGTCTCGCGGCAGTAATGACGCGGCTGCAATGACAGTTGTAGACAGATTGATGTTACTTAATTTTTTTTGTTTACATAAATTGGAATTATCAAAACTAAAACTAAAGTTCTAGTATGCAAAGGTTGGGAAAATAAATCAAAAACCAGAATACAAGTATGTAACACGAACTTACAAGAGGTTAAGGATTTCTGCTACCTAGGAAGCCAAATAACGCAAGATGGAAAAAGCACAAAAGATATAAGACAAAGATTAGCACAAGGTCGTGCTACATTTAACAAAAAAAAGAAACTACTGTGCTCAAGGACCACAACATAGAAACAAGGAAAAGATTGTTTAAAACAAACGTGTGGAGCACAGCACTGTACGGATGTGAAGCGTGGACAGTAGGAGAAGCGGACAAGAAAAAGGTAGAAGCCTTTGAAATGTAGTGCTACAGACGTATGATAAAGACATCATGGACAGAGAAAGTTAAGAACGCAGAGGTACTAAAAATGGTAGGGGAAAAAAGAAATATGTGGAAAACGGTAAAAAATAGGAGAGATAGGATGATAGGCCACATACTACGGCATGAGGGAATAGTGCGAAATATATTAGAGGCAGAGATAGGAAAAAAGAGAAGAAGAGACCGACCTAGGTTAGACTACTGCACACAGATAGTAAAAGATGTAGGCTGTAGGAATTTCAGAGAGATGTATAGGCTAGCCCAAAATAGAAATCAATGGAGGTATGCATCTAACCAATCCCAAGATGGATAAACTAATGACGAAAAAATAACTGTGCTTAAACATGATGATTATTATGGGTAACTACAAGAATTGGTTGGGCAATATTCTCGAATAATGTTAAGTGTGTGAAAGGATTTACTGGAAAACCATTATTTCGGCAAATGTCTAAGTGTTGAGGGATCTTGGTAGCCACAAGTTGCTTAACCCCCTTCATTGAATCTTGGTGAAATAGGGCATAAAATTATAAAACAATAGAAGGGGAACGAGCTGTATACACATGCTGTGTCAGAATTTCAGGGAACTATGTAGGCTAGCTCAGAATATAAATAAGTGCAGGTACGTGTCCAACCAGTTTTGAGACGGTACACCTAATGACGAAAAAATAAGTGCAGATAAATCTGATGATTAGTATAAACAACTGGTTGTTGGTTGCGAAATATCTGCAACTAATGTTAACTGTCCGAAAAGATATATTGGAAAATATATTAAATTGGTAAATGGTTAAGTGTTGGGGGAACTTGGCAGCCACAAGCTGCTTTCTTCCCTTCACAACCACTGAAGGTCGAAAAATAAGGTATATAATTGTAAAACAATAGAAGGTGACCGAACGGAATTTAACAAGAAAGAACAGCGCCTATGAGGAAAGACAACAAACAGAAAAAGAAGAAAATTTGTGAAAGCATATGTGTGGAGCACAGCACAGTATGCTTATGAAATACGGGCAGTCTGAAGCGCAGACAGAAAAACGGCAGCAGCCTTTTGAAATGCTGTGCTTCAGATGTATGAGTACGATAGCATGGACAAACAAAGATAATAACAAATAGGCTATAGAAATAGTATGGGAACAAGGATATCTGGGGAAAAAGATAAGAGAAATAGAAGGGCAGAATACGTTCTAATGGATTTTTGGGGAATAGTATGGGATATATTACAAGCAGAGATAGGAAAAAAGAGGTAGATGTTGACCTAGATCAGATAGTGATAGATGCAGACTGTGAAAATTTCAGGGAAATCTGTAGGTTAGTTCAGAATAGGAAACAATGATGGTACGCGTCTAATCAGTTCCAGGACTGAAGACCTAATGATGATGACATAAATTGGATGAGGTCTGTGCTAATGTTAAATTGATTGTTTATCTCGTTATTTATATAGGAGAAGTAAAAAATGAATATTTGCCAAGATTGTGGTTCTGAATTTAAGTAAAATAAAACTTTGTATGGCCACTTAAGAAAATTTCATGATTTGAATATAAAAGACCAGTTTCTATAAGCAACCAACTATGGATAAAAAAGAAGATAAATTTAGTGCAATGAAGGAAATTAACTTTACACGAATATTATCTATATATGTTAGCTCTTGTATATAAACATCTTGGTATTTTGTACTAACTTGTTGCTATTCTATATATCTTTCGTACTTGTGTCAATATGCAGTTTAAAGGTAGTTTGCTGGTATTTCTTTAATTTGATTTGTAAATTATTAATTACTTGAGTGAAATGTATTTAATAATAGTAATAGAGGCTTGAGGTTTCAATAATTGTATTTTTATTTTTTAAAAAGTGAACACGTTATCTACCCATATACATTCTCAATAAATACCTAAATTAATTAAGAAAGAAACTAATTTTATTTTGTCGAGAATTTTGTTTGCACTGTCAGTCGACTAAAATATGTAAAAAAACAAGGTAGAACATTAAGATTATTTTGGTACTCCGACTAAAAGTAAAACTAAAATACTGCACTGTTAATATAAGAACACTCAATCCGACAGATTTGACGAAATTACAATAACTTACCAGCGCTTGTAACACTGATAAAACAAAGTGAGAACTGAGTATTAAATTAGATTAATCACGTACTTGTAGGTTTCCCATCGAAATCGCTGGGATTGTAATGATTTCCAGTAATTTGTTCATGTATTTCTGCGAATAATTTCCCCATCGGATTTTATTTCCAAACAAGAGAAATAGGAACAAAATCCAATCTTATAAGCTTTAGCGTTAATTAAACCTATTTCCTACCGAGGTAATACACTGTTTTATCTAAACATAAAATCAGATGATGTATGATCAGATCTGTATGAACATTAACATTAATGTTTGATTTATTAACCAAACCATCCCTAATAAAAATTTCTTTTGTTAGGGTAGGCGTTTTAAGATCATTATTCCTTGTTGATTTTTTCTTTGTTGAAAAAAGCCGCACCTGATGTTCAACTTTTTTATTAATATTAGTCTCCTCTGTAGTTTTAAGATAAATAGATTTTTCTTTATTTAATGTGTCAATTTTATCAAATTGCCTCGTTATACCCAGATGTTCGTTGTCAGTTAACGAAGCATTCTCATATAGGCCTATTATTAGCTCAGCTTTTATTAATAATATCATTGTTTGAAGATTTTCTTCATGTAAAATATTACTGCTGAAAAGTTCATATGCAAAGGTGTGGCAATGTCAAGATTTGATTTGTAAAACTGTATCGCACAAGCATGTATGTGTTTGCAAATGTTAAGCTTTATCATGTTGTCAATACAGGTGCATTGAAATGTATGAACGCATATGCTGCACTTTGTACAACTTAGGCATGAATCTTCACAGACCACATCTACTCTGGTAACTTGATACTGTTGAAAAGCACAAGTGGACGACGTAACTAAAAATTCCTTATCATTTTTAAGACGTCTAATAAAATCTGATGTAATTGTTAGACTTGCTTTATGACTTTGTTTAATTCTATTATTTTTGTCCTTGGAAGTATTCTGTGCAAGTTTAATTATACGTTTAAACAAACTATCTCGAGCAATTTTCATTACTGCATTAATGCTTTTGTCCAAACGTTTTACTTTTCGACCTTCCAAATACACATACTTCAAAACTTTGTGCATCGATTCAAGATACATGTTAGTGTTTATGCCTAAACCCAATCGATAGCAATATGCCCAAGATGTTGAACGATTTGCATAATTATTATGAAAATATTCATCAAAATTTTCTTGTTTTAAAGCAGAATCAGGAACATCATCCAATATATGTTGAAATGTAACACCTTCCTTTAATTTTCCTGAAACACATCAACTGTAAAATTTCAAACTAGAACTTTATGTTCGCAAATACCTGAAATTTCTGCTTTACTCTCCTTACTTAAGAAAACTCGACCAATATCGTTGGTATGTCCAACATGAGTTGCCCAGAAGTCTATTGCAACAGACCCATCGTTCTTTACCGTCGCTGCTATTCTTGAGGGACAAATACTTCCAATTTTATTAGTGCCTGTGATTTTTAAGCTTCTAAAACCCTTGGCTTTTGGAATGTAGTTGTACGATCGATGACAATTATAGTACTGCTTTTTGGTGCCATCAGACAATAATTTAGCTGAAGTTCTGTTCTGTTCTTAGTGTTTCCAGTTTTTGAACTCTGTTAAACAGAATAAAATTAGTATATCCAATTTATATAAACAAAAAAATTAAGTAACCTCAATCTGTCTACAACTGTCATTGCAGCCGCGTCATTTCTGCCGCGAGACCATCGTTCTCCATGGCGTTGAGTTGTATTCTGCTCAATGCGTTTGCATTATTGTTAAACCTTCCTTTTTTGTATATGATCTCATAGTCATATTCTTCTAATCTAATCCTCCATCTCTGTAATTTTGAGTTTGGTTCTTTGAGTTTACATAACCATACTAATGACCTATGGTCTGTGTACATGTAAAATTGTCTTCCATAAAGATATGGCCTAAAATATTTTGTTGCCCAAATTATGGCTAATAGTTCTTTCTCAAAAGTGCTGTATGTTTGTTCCGTTTCATTTAGCGTCCGCGATGCGTAGCTGATCGGTTTATTGCTATTTACTTTTTCCTTTGCTCAATACTGCGCCTAAAGCAACGTTAGATGCATCTGTTGTTAGTATGAATGGTTTTGAAAAGTCCGGGACTAATAAAAGGTGATTCGTAAGAATACACTTAATTTTTTCTACTGCTTTAGTATATTCCGGTTTGTTCGATCTTATTAACATTCTTTAAACAGTTGGGTAATGGTTTGGTTATTTGTGTGTAACCTTTGATAATTTTTCTGTAATATACACTGAGTCCTAAAAATCCTTTTATTTCTTTATCTGTTGTTGATAAGGGGTAATTTAATACGGCATTTGTTTTATCTGGGTTTGGCATAACTTCTTGTGGCGTTATTATGCTGTGAAGCCATAGAGTCTGGAGCAGACCATGTTTTTTTTTACCTTTAGTGCTGGTGTAGTTTGTAGAAACTTGTGTAAGAATAACCTTAACAAACATTCGATAGGACCATTTATTTATTATACAAAACACACAATTACAATTATGACTTTCTTATGACACGACAAATTTTTTGACAGCAAGCATTGATTGCACTTAATTTTTATTATAAACATTTTTATATAATGCCAAGATGAAATAGTCTGCCATTATCCCTCGTGCACGCAAATATATATACAAACCGTAAGTCTTTTTAACGGAGAGCAAACTCTATAGCGAGCTGCCGGGAACACGTAAACTCTTTATAACTAATATAATTAAACCCAATAAAAATTAAGAGTGCAAAACGTTCGCACTAAAGTTTCTAACTACATAACATAAATTAAACCACACACACCAGGATTGTCGTTGCATAATCAACACCCCCCCCCGGTTGAGAAAATGTTCTCAATAATGTCACGTTTATCATTTTGAAGTGGGAATAGAGAAAAATTTGCAATTGGACGCGTAAATTCACTCCTTGTCGTTCTGATTTTGACAACTTGTACCTTGTTATCACGACCTGGCATGATCACTTTTGCAAGACACCATTCTAACGGAGGTAGGTTATCTTCCTTAACCAATACCAAATCGCCAATGTTTAAGTTTGTGTGCACACTTTTCCACTTGGGACGGTGCTGAAGTTAATTTAAATAATCTCGTGACCATCGTTTCCAAAAATCCTGTCGTAATTTGGAGCAATGCTGCCAAATATTTAACCTATTTTCAGCAATATTTTCAGGAAAGGAACGTTTTTGTAGATTAATAGAAGAGTTTTTGGCAAGAAACTTTTTAAAAAGAAGCTCCCAAAGGCCCAAAAACTATCTGTTATCGTTCAAATGAATGGCGCCTGGCGTCTTAGGCAATGTATGTAGACTTGGTTGTATTGTATTTAATATGCACAAGCAAAACAAATAAAAAGTTCAGAATTACATTGCAAGGATGTTAAATAGTTAAAAACAAACAATTAATACAGTTAAAGCAGTTCGGAAGTTTTCGGTAATCTTCGGAAGGCTTCGTTGTTGCTCGTGAAACCAAGTAAGAATTTAAACATTAATTAAATAAACACATATATAGTTCAAAAAACTCCAGAGGTCTTCGGTAGTTTTCGGAACTCTTTGGAAGGCTTCGGAATTTACTTGTGAAGCTGAGTGACAACTTGAATAACGATAGTTAGATAGTATTTGCAGTTTGAAAAGGTGTCCAGACGTCTTCGGCCGTCTTTGAAACTCTTCGGACGGCTTCGTGATTTATTGGTGGTCATTTCCTAGACCTCGTCAAATGCGTCGCCGCTGAATTCTACGGGGGTGCTATCCCGGAGGTACAGCTTGCAGACACACTCAGCGTCACCACAATCAACGACCTCTCGGGATGTCGTGGTTGTGGGGGCGGTTTGAGTAAGTTTGTGTCGCAGTCCTTGCAGAGGCCAAAGATAGTTTGGAGATGGTGACAGAGGCGCCAGGAGCTTTGGGAGTGGTGCGGCTAAACGAAAGGCACGTCGGAGAGCGTTCTGTGCTTGCTTCCTGCTGGCCTGGTGAAGGAACGAAGCTTTCTGTGCATACGTGTTTCACTAATGAATTTATGTAAGAGCGAATTATGGCGGCGTGCCCTAGGTACGGCGCCGGACAGCATTACTGGTCAATAATAAGCAGAGTATGGGAAGCATTGCATGCTAGAAAGTTAACAGACTATGGTGAGCACTCTGGTTGAGTTGAGGTCAACGGTTGACCGATTAAAAAATGTCTTGGTGTTAAACAATCAAAATCATCAATTGCATCAAACATGGGCAGTAATGGCCTAGAGTTAAGTATGGCCTCAATTTGAACCAAAACTGTAGACTCTTTTCAAATGGTACTTTGTACTCTTAATACCTGCCTCCCATAGGCCTCCTCAATGAAGACTATTTGGAGGAATAAATTTCCAACTAATATTTCTAGTGGACAGAAATTCTTGAACTTCACAATTATGGTTCTGCAAGAACTTGTAAACATTATGTAAAGCTGTATTAGCTCCTTTAAAGTTAGTTGCATTATCACTCGCAATTGTTACCGGATTACCTCGACGGGCAATAAATCTTTTCAACGTAAGAAGAAACACTTCAGTTGAAAGACTCGAAACCAATTCTATGGGAATAGCCTAGGTTGCCATGCACACAAATAGTGCAATATACGCCTTGGTGATGATCGATTTGCGTAACTTAAATTCTTTGGTCATGACTGGACCTCCGAAATCTATCCCAACATGTAAGAATGGACGAATTAATTGAGTTCGCTCGACAGGCAAACTCCCCATCAACTGCTGTGAAACGGTTGCCTTGAACTTGTGACACCTGATGCATTTAAGTATAATGCGTTTGAAATGTCTTAATCCACCAATAGGCCAAACACGTTGCCGTAAACTATTTAGTACAGATCGCAGACCTGCGTAACCTAAATACCTATGTTCATGTTCGATTAGTAACTCATTAACATGACCCTTGATAAAAATAAGAATCGGATGTTTAACATCAAATGATAATGACGCATTTTCCAACCGTCCACCTACTCTTAACAATCCCTTTGAGTCTAGAAATGGATTGAGCGACACAAGACGACTCTCCCTTGCTAATGACTTGTTTTTCTTTAAACGTGAAATTTCTGCTGAAAAATGCTCGATCTGAATAATCTTAAGAATACGATTTAATACTTCATTAAGCTCTTCTACTGTGAGAGCGCCATAAGTTTTCATACCATTTTCCTTTGAATTGGTAATGAACCTAAATACAAAGGCTATGCCTCGCAGCATTCTAATGAACGACGAAAATCTAAAACATATTGTGGAACTGACTTCAACCTTAGTATGAACATGTGACACCTGATTCTGTTCTGGCAGCGACTCAATATCTAGGTTAAATTTATGTTCCCAATTCAAATTCTAATCAGGATTCCTTAAAAACTGTGGACCTTCCCACCAAACTGTACAGCTTTTCAGATCGTGGAGATCTATCCCACGCGACATATAATCTGCGGGATTCGACCCAGAAAAAATATGCCTCCACAAATTCCAATAGAAAAAGAGTGGTCACATTTACAAAGTCTTCAACTTGCTGACAAATCATATCATTTTCCTGCTCCTACCGACTTATTGGTAGGCGCCGAAATATTTCCACGCATTTTAACGGAGGGTAAGGTGTTAGGTAGTGCAGGGCAACCTACGGCTATTAACACAATTTTTACTTTCTAGTTACCGCTTGAAGCGAGAGGACGTGTTTAGCAGAGCTCCGCTTCAGCAACTAAGATGTAAGTTTTTATCTAGGGTTTTTATTACTTATTTTTAATTTATTTCATTTGAAGCTTTGTTTTTTTATTGTGTTTTAATTTTATAATTGTGTGGCATCAAATTTTAAATACAGGGCAGTAAAATAAAAATTTTAAAACAAATTTTAAATTAAATAAATACTAAATAAATTGCGTTTTCTTTGTAATTTAAACCAAATCCGCGTTTTAAAATAAACTAAATAAATTTCGGGTT
This sequence comes from Platerodrilus igneus, assembly GCA_036346225.1. Taxonomy (NCBI): domain Eukaryota; kingdom Metazoa; phylum Arthropoda; class Insecta; order Coleoptera; family Lycidae; genus Platerodrilus; species Platerodrilus igneus. The sequence goes on from JARFIW010001588.1 coordinate 839,265, forward strand.
AATAAAACAAAAATCTACTAAACTAATACTCAAAAATAATTTCGACATAACTTAAAAAGGCATTTTAATAATAAATTTAAAATAAAACCGCGCAAATCGAGTAAAAAACCGGGTAAAACAATCAAAAAGGGTGTGAATTTTTTATAGTGCGCGTATAATCAAATAATAACCAAAAAACAAAAATCTAAGCCTTTTTAAATCAAATAATAAACTCAAAAACTGTAAATTTTAAAACAATTTTAATATAAATTTTCCGTAATTTAAGTACACGCGTACTTATAAGTTCCTTTAAAATCGATTTTGGTGTAATTAAGCGGTGTAACAGTTACAAGTTGTGCTAGTTACTAAGTGATTAAGTGAAAGGTCATTTCCGGCGACCGCATTCCGATTGCGCTCGACCATTTGTTAATTACACATTTAAAAATAAAGTGTTGTTATTTATAAATTAGATATTTTAATATTTTGAAGTAATTAGTTATTTAACTTTGATTTGGCGGTTTAAAAATTTAAAATAAATAAATAGTGTTCTTTACGGTACATTTTGAATCGAGATATTTTTATTGCGTTAGGGAATTTATTTGATTTTAGTGTTATTTTGACGCTTAGTGCTTGTATTTTTGTTAAAATTTAATATTTAATTGGGCGGTTTGAAGTTTAAATAAATAAAAGGTTGTTTACGGTTCACCTTTAAACAAAACATTTTTATTGGAGCAACGTTTTGCGCTCTTCTAGCGTCGTTCTTTTAGCGTCGTAACGGTCAAGTCGTTGCGCTGCGTTTTAGGTGTCATCCTTTGTTGATTTTTTTGTCAGCATGGTGGTCCACCGCGACGAGGAGCCGTTGCCCAGGAAGAAGATGGCTGATCGGTCGGAGTCTGATAGGTCGGAGGCTGAGGGCGCTGTTGGGGGGAAACAGCTGAAGGTGATATTAAAGGACGTTATGTTAGGGATACAGGAGGAGGTACAGGAGGTAGAGAAGCCTGTGTCTGCGGCGCTCGTGTCGGGGGAGTCGGGGCCCCCTGGGGTGGCTGCGGCGCCTGAATCGCCCTCAACTTCGGGAGCCCAGCGAAAGATGTCGACTAGCAGCGACGTTAGCGTTGCTGCTAGCGACCTCGATGAGCTGGACCTCCTGAGATTGAGGGTGAGGAAGGCGCACTCGGTCATCTCCGGAAGGGTGCCGACGACCTCCGCCACTATCGTCGTGGAAGACAGAAAGAGGATTCGCTACGCCGTGGATGATTTCCTCGACGCGGCGAATCAACTTATAGGTATGGTTAGGGCGCTGCGGCTTGTGGCTAGTGATTCTGGGAGAGCTGATGTTGTCGGGGGAAGTCCAGCGGTGGTTGCTTCTGTTTCGGGGCAGCAGTGTTCCAGGAGCCAGGAGGTGCCGATGCCGCGGAAGGCGTCGTATGCTGCAGCTGCTGCAGGTGTGACGCCCACCTTTGCAGTTAGGGTCGACGCCAGGCCAGGGGAGAAGGATGACGTCATGTCGACCCTAAAGAAGAAGGTCGATCCCGCTCGTGATGGTTTTGTTGTGGTCGGAGCTCGTAGGACTTGCAAGGGCGGTGTAGTAGTCGAGTGTGCAAACCGAGAAGATGCGAAGAAATTGCAGTCGAAGGTTGTCGGTCACTGCAAAGAGCTCGTGGCGAAGAACATCGAAAACAAGCGCCCACGAGTCGTTCTTCCGGGGGTCGAAGCGGGGATGAAGGCGGAAGAGCTGGTGCGGTTGATCGCGTGCCAGAATCCCGCTTCGGCGATTTGAAAATCGAAGACCACCTAAGAGAAAAGTTTAGGTTTGGCGGAAAGGGCCCTAGGGATCCCTTCGTCAACGTAGTCTTCGAAGTGACCCCCACACTTCGGAGACGTATATTAGCTGACGCTATTAACCTTAGGTGGCGAAGAGTATGGGCCCGGGACCACTTCTCGATGACCCAGTGCTACAGGTGCTACGAGTACGGCCATAGATCGATGGAGTGCAGGGAGAAGGTACAGTGGTGCGGTAACTGTGCCGAAGTCGGACACGAGTTCAAGAATTGCCGGACGGCAGTCCCCTGCTGTGTGGTTTGCGCTAGGGCAAACGACAGAACTGGCGGTGGTGCGAAGGTCGATACGCGCCACGACGCCAAGTCGAGTAGATGCCCCACGATGCTGAAATTCAAAAACGCAATCACACGTAACATCGACTATGGACCGTGTAGAAAAAGAAAGATCTAAAAGAAGTAAGAAGATTAAATTCGCGCAATTAAATCTCGGGAAAGGAAAAAGGGCTACAAATAACTTCGTAAAGTTATTCTTCGAAAATAATATCGACATCGGGCTTATACAGGAACCGCACCTGTATAGCCACAAAATAACAGGTTTTGGGAAGGGGGTTACCGTTTTAAACGCAAACAGCGAACGACCGCGTAGCGGAATAATAATAAATAATGGAACGTGCGCCGGAATAATCCTAAACAATCTGTCGAATGAGTTCATAACCACTGCAGAAATAAAAACGGGATTGCATACGTTTTACGTGATAAGCACTTACCTTCCGCCGATCGATTCCCGGCGGGAGAATCCTCAAACAGAGGACTTAATAAATCAAATTGAAGGAATCCTTCGTAAAATCGGTAGAAATAGAAATTTAATTATCGCGGGAGACTTTAATGCTAAGTCGCCATTATGGGGCAGCCCTATCGAAGACGATAGAGGCTCGCAGGTTGTTGATCTTTTTACGGTATGGGACCTTAGTGTGATAAAAGGGGATGCCCGCAAGGGTCATGTTCTGGTCCCACATTTTGGAAGTTGTTGTATGAGAGCATCTTTAGGGTCAAGTTGCCCGCAGGATGCTCAATCGTTGGCTTTGCAGATGACACACTTTTAATTGTAAGATCGAGATTGTTAATGGATATGCGCACAAAACCGAACGAGGCGCTTAATAAATTACACGAATGGTCGCAGGCGGTAAAATTAAAATTTAACACGGCGAAGTCAGAGGCGCTTTATTTCGGCACGAAACCAGGACAGAGACCTTCTAGGTTAGAGTTAGGAAGGGAGAAAATCCCGTTTAAAGATTGTATTACATACCTCGGCGTCAAGATCGACAATAAATTAAATTGGAAAGCGCACGTACAATACGTAAAAAGTAAGGGCGGCGAAATATCAAATAAAATGATGGCGACGGCTAAAATAAAGTGGGGTTTCAGGGGCGAATCGCTGAGGACGGTTTATGCCGGAGCAATTGAGCCGGCAATACTGTACGCAGCTTCTGTATGGGCAGAAGGTTGTAAAGTCCGGGAGATGCGTCAATTGACGAGCGTACAACGCATAACCGCGGTAAAGGCGGCGAGGGCGTACAGGACCACCTCTACGGAGGCTGTCCTGGTGATCAGTAGGACTCTCCCTATCGAATATGTCGTTAGGGAGATTAGAGATAGACGATTAATAAATATAGGAAAAGGGCGCGAAATTATCGAAGATCTTAATCTTGGTAATAGGTAAATTGCAAGAAAGATCGTTGTATCTGAGATGGAGCACCCGGCTGATATTAGAGGGATCGAGTTTGTCGAAGGTGATGAGGACGCGATGGGTATCAGAATTTATACGGACGGTTCACGTATGGACGACGGGCAAGCAGCTTCGGCGTTTGTCGTGTATAAGCAGGAAAGGGAGGTGTTTCGGTTTCAAACCAAACTCGCGAACTGGTGCACTATCTTCCAGTGCGAATTGGTAGCCATACGAGAGGCTATCGATTACGTAATAAACCATACGGGCAGAGACGAGTATTATATAATCAGTGATAGTAAATCGGCGTTAACGGCTTTAACAAACATGAACACCTCGACAGATCTCCAAGCGGACGTCTGGAGGATAGCGCGTACGGCGCTAGAGTTTCGACGTTTAAAGTTCTGTAGGGTCAGGTCGCACCAATGGTAACGTAGGAAACGATAGGGCTGACGAATTAGATAAAGAGGCCGCGACGGGCGACTTTCGAATATCACATTCGTCGATACCGAGGTCTTTAATCAAAAGAAAGCTGCGCGAAAAATCAATTCGACAATAAGAAGAGAGGTGGAACAACGCTGCCACGGGCAGGTTGACCCACAAATTCATACCGAGCATAGAAGCCAGAGGTAAGATCGAGGTTAAGCTCGATCACAAAATGGTGCAGTTGATAACAGGGCACGGCGCCCTGAAGACGTATTTACAAAGGTTCGGTCTAACCAACAGCGACCGCTGCGAATGCGGTGAGGACGCGGAAAGCGCAGAGCACGTGCTCTTCGACTGCCCGCTTGAGGCGGGAAATCCAGGGTTGGCTGATAGCAAACTAGCTATCCTAGCTAGCCTAGAGGAAGTCGGGGAAGTGGTTAACCAGAACGCGTTCTGGACAGCCTTAAAAGAATTCACTGCCTATCTTCATAATTATGTGCGGAAAATCGGGAATAAATAATACCAAATAAACAATAACAAATAAATCAGAAACCCTCATTAAATTAAATCAATAAAGTAAACAAGGATAATAAAACAGAGCGCAACCGCGCATCCCCCCAGGACTTGAAAGTGAAGTGATAGTGATTGTGATCCCCCCAAGAACATTTAGTGCATACCCACCAGGACTTTAGCAGTGCACCCCGTCCCACCTTTAGAAGTAAGTTACAGACGACCAGATCTTCGGATGCTGGAGAATTTTATTATCGAGGTAGGACTTAAATTGTGGCGGCTGTACTCGCACAAGCATTGATTTACATTAATTAGTAGTTTTGAAATAATTTAAGAAGCACGTTTGGTGTGTAAAGGCGCTAGCCGACATAATGCTTGTGCGAGTGCACCTGATAAATAGGGTGATGCTTTCGCTATTTTGTGCACTGCTTAATGCTTATTAAACATTTATTTATATAATTATATTTATTTATATTTTATATTTACACTTTATATTTATTTATTTATTAGCATGCATTGTAGCATTTTGTGGCATATTTATTTTGTTTGACGTTCTGTCGCCATTTTGGTTGCAGTATATATTTGGGAAGGAAGAGTAGATGTGTGAAGATTGTAATCATAATATAAATCAGTTAGGGAATGATAGGAAAAGCTAGGGATGGATTTAAATTAGTTAGCTAGATTTGGATAGTTTTAAGACGACCCTTCAGGTCGCACTGGTAAGCAGAACCGGCGTCTGCTATCCGGTATTACGGATCCCTCCCCCTCTTATTTTTGCTTGTGTCTTGTTGATCGGGTACACTCCAGGGTCGGCGCTGGGGATACCATTATTTACAACCCTGTTTTTAGATTTTGTTTTTAGTTTTGTTTCAGTTGGTCAAATTTTTATGTTTGTTAGATTGTTAGAGCTTCTTAGGTTTGTTAGATTTTTAGGTTTGTTAGATTTTTATTTAGTTTTTTTATTTAGGGTGGATTAACTATGAAGTCAGAATTAATCAGAAGCACGATTATTTTCGCGTTTAAACCCAATGTAGTACCTCCGGGTGGAGCATTGGGGACGTGGCCGCAAGTATAGCGGCCCTAATTCAAATTATAATATTAACACAATTTTTGGTTGGGTAGTCGTTGGAAAGATTATGCAACAAATTTCTCCGAATACTTATTCACTTTTTACCGAAATTTCAATACCAAAATTTTGGGAAATCGAACAGATTCCTTCTAAAGTTAATTACTACCCGGAGGAAATAAAGTGCGAAGAAATATTTCGTAATACCGTGACCCGAACCGCTTCGGACCGTTTTCAAGTTTCACTTCCGTTTCGTGATGGAGAGCCTGTTTTAAGCGATACATACAGCCAAGCTTACCGGCGATTTATTTTATTAGAAAACAAATTGCTAAAATCACCTGAACTTTACTTAACACATCACTCAATAAGTCCGTAGGATAACTAAGAAAAACACATTTTTTTGGCGAAATTCGATTTTATTCATCAACATACATTCCTTCAAGAGTGATACAATCAGTCCAACGCCGTTCTAGCATTTCGATACCTTTTTTGTAAAACAATTCGTCTTTGGCCTCAAAATAAGCTTCAGTTTCAGCGATCACCTCTTCATCCGAGCCAAATTTTTTCCGGCGAGCATTTTTTCAGGTCTGCGAACAGGTAGTAGTCGCTGGGGCCAAATCTGGAGAATACGGTGGGTGCGGAAGCAATTCGAAGCCTAATTGGTGCAATTTGGCCATCGTTGCGATCGACTTGTGACACGGTGCATTGTCTTGGTGAAAGAGAATTTTTCTTCTTCATGTGTGGCCGTTTTTGGCAATTTCTTCCTTCAAACGCACTAATAATGCCATGTAGTATTCGCTGTTGATTCTTCTTCCTTTCTCAAGATAGTCGATGTACAAAATTCCGTGCGCATCCCAAAATACAGACGCCAAAACCTTACCAGCCGACTTTTGCGATTTTGGTCGCTTTGGACGTGGTTCTCCGGCTGCAGTCCACTCAGCTGACTGCCGATTAGACTCTGGAGTGTGGTGGTGGATCCATGTTTCATCCATTGTCACATACCGACGCAAAAAGTCCTTTTATTCCGGTTGAACAGCTCCAAACAGCTCTCAGAATCATCGACACGTTGTTGTTTTTGGTCCATCAGAGCAAACGCGGCACCCACTTTGAGAACAGCTTTCTCATGGACAAATGTTCATGCAAAATAGTGTGCACACTGCCTTCTGATATCTTCAAGGTGTCAGCTATCTCACGCAATTTCACTTTGCTGTTTTCCAAAACGATTCGGTGGACTTTTTTGATGTTTTCCGGTGTAACCACCTCAATTGGCCTTCCAGAGCGTTCAGCATCGTCAGTGTCTGTACGGCCACGTTTAAAATCAGCAAACCACTTCTCCACCGTTTGTCTCGATGGAGCAGAGCCCGGATAACACTTATCAAGCCATGCTTTGGCTGCGATGGTATTTTTACCCATCAAACAGCAATGATAAATCAACACGCGAAATTGCTTGGAATTCATTTTTTTGAAAAACTCAAAAGTATCGTCACTTGAACCTCTGTAACTTGTAAACTAATCGTCGGATTGTCATGAAATTTTGACAGATATCTTTTTAAGGTTAGTACTTCCTACAAATCATATGGATTATTACATAGCAACGCCATCTATGTATCATCCTACGGACTTATTGAGTGATGTAATATCATATTCAAATATGCAAAGGTACATAGAACAGAAACACATGTCCCCAATTTTGGGGCCCTGTGTTGATAATTCCATTTCTTGTTATTTACCACATTTTTGTGTGGTAAAACCAGATAGCAACAGCACTAAGGTCAGGGTACTGCATGATGCATCAGCAAAAAGTTCTAAAGGTCTGAGCTTCAACGATACGTTGTTACAAGGACCCAAGTTACAAAAAGATATTTTTTCATTACTTCTAATTTTCCGAGTTCATCCGGTAGTCTTTGTAGCGGATATTTGCAGATGTTCTCACAAATATTAGTTACTCCTAATCATAGAAAATTTCAAAGAACGCTATGGAGATTCTCTCCTAATAATCCAATTTCATATTTTGAGTTAAACCGTGTAACTTTCGGTCTTAACTGTTTGCCTTACTTGGCAATGCGATCTATCTTGGAGCTTGCTGATAGAGAAAATGAGCGTTTTCCTCGTGCAAGTGATCTTTTAAAAACACAGATGTACGTAGATGACGTCTTAGCTACTTGCACTTCTGTTTCGGATGCTCTTAGCATGCACGAGGAGCTAATAGACATCTTAAAATTAGGAAAGTTTGAATTGAAAAAATTGGCGAGCAACACTCCTGAGTTACTTTCATCAACATCAAATTCTGACTTACAATTGCCTATTGCTTTCGACAAAGAAGACCCCAGCTTCGTCAAAGTGTTGGGACTTCAATGGAATCTGCAAAACGATTCTTTTTCATATACAGGGGAAACCATATGTCAAACCTGTACAAAACGTACTATTCTTTCCGATATAGGACGGATTTTCGATCCGCTTGGTCTATTAAGTCCAGTGTTACTTCAAGCCAAGCATATTATGCAATGTTTGTGGAAATCTAATATAGATTGGGACGATCAACCTCCGCAGGCTATTGTAGATTCGGACATGTTTGAAAAACGAATTTTCGTTGTTAGCTAATTTCGAACTTCCGCAGCACATTAACTTGAATGACGATGTTAGATGTGATCTACACGGGGTTTGTCACGCCTCTATGATTGGTTATTCAGCAGCAATATTTTTACGTGTTGAAAACAGTGACAAAATCACAGTTACTTTACAATGTGCTAAAAGTAAAATCGCCCCTCTCAAAACTTTGAGTCTGGCTCGCTTGGAATTGTTAGGCGCTGTTTTATTAGCTGATTTAATTTCTGCTGTAAAATATATCCTTTCTGAAAAAGTTACATTTCAAAATATATTTACTTGGACTGATTCACAAATCGTTCTAGCGTGACTAAACGCCTCACCCAGTAGATGGAAGACGTTTGTCGCTAATTGAGTGAGTCATATACAAGACATAGTTTCCCCCTTTCCTGGCACTACGTGCCGTCTGCTTTCAATGCCGCAGATGTCGGATCCCTCGGGAATACCCCATCGGAATTGCTTACTAATCGTCTTTGGTGGAACGGTCCAGAGTTTCTTTCACTTTCCCAAAACTTGTGGGAAACTTATTTACACTTTCCGCCTGTTATCAATCCCGAAGCAGACCTGGAAGAAAGACAGCACGTATCTACTGCAAGTAGGGAAATTCTTTTTTTAGATTTCTTGCTTGAACGATTTTCGTCCTTAGATAAAATTCTCAGAATTTTATGCTACTGTTTACGCGTCAAAAACAATTTTCGATGACATTCTAAGAAAATTTACGAAATCCCAACCCCCTTTGAGATTCAAAGCAGCCTTCTAATTTTTGTTAAACGCGTGCAATCGACGGCATTTACAGAGCTAATTGATCAGATAAAAAAAGTTAAATTTCTGTCAAAACCTTTTCGATGCCTTTATCTATCGATCCAGGTGGATTTTTAAGAGAAGGAGGTCGTCTTAGAAATTCCGAATTGGAGTACGAAGCTAAGCACCCCCTACTTTTACCAAGTCAACATAGGCTTACTAGTCTTATCGTCGAAAACACGCACTATAAATATTTGCATCCCGGTTTAAAAAGTTTACGTCCGCAATTTTGGATATTGTCTGTCAGAAAGACTATTCATAAGACACTTGCAGGATGTCACAAATGTTTTCGCGCTAGGCCTCGTCCTTGCGCCCCTCCAATTATGGGAGATTTACCCGCCTATAGAATTCGGGCACTTAAACCTTTTGTTCACATCGCAATAGATTCCTCATCGTTCAAGAGGCTCAAAATCATTAAAAGCATGTCTGCATTTTTGTATGCACCTGCACTAGAGCAATGCACTTTGAACTTGCAATGAAGTTGTCTACAGACAGTTTTATTGCAGCCTTTCGCCGTTTCGAATACCGTCGCGGCACTGTTTCTGATTGTTATTCAGACAATGCCACAAACTTTTACGACGTCCACAATCAATTTATACAAATATCACAACAAGCGGCTGAAAAGCTTTTATTACGATGGCATTCTAGTCCGCCTTCGGCGCCACATTTTAACGGCTTATCGGAAGCCGTCGTAAAACGGTTTAAAACCCACTTATTTCGAGTTATCGGCGAACAGCGACTTAGCTTAGAAGAAATTAATACTCTTCTTTGTCAAATCGAAGCTGTGCTTAACTCACGCCCACTGTGCGCGTTAAGCAACGACCCCAATGATTTATCACCTCTTACCTCAGGACATTTTTGAAATCTATAACCTTTAAACTCTGTTATTCCGGAAACAAATTTATCAGATTTAAATCGCAACCGCCTTACCAGGTGGCAACTTCTTCAAAGGTTGCGATTTGATTTTTGGAAACGGTATTCTTTAGAATACCTCAATGCGCTTCAACAGAAGCAAAAATGGACGAAACCTAACACGAATTTATAGATTAATACTGTAGTCCTTATTCGAAGTGACTTACAATCTTCCTTTAAGTGGCCCATAGGTAGAGTTATAGAGTTGCACCCGGAAGACGACGGGCAAGTACGTGTAGTTACTGTCAAGACTGACACGGGTGTTTATAGACGACCAGTAGTTAAACTATGCCCTTTACCTTGCGCTTAGTTTAACTTTGTTTTTACAGAGTGTTTCCTTTGTTACATTAGTTACATAAATTTTCATTTTCTAATTTTAAGTTTTGGGTTAGGAAAACACAACGTGTTTTCGGGGGCGACCATGTTTGCGCAACAAGTGCGATATTCAATTAAATTTGGTTTTGCCATTTATTTCAAATTAACTGAACACACGCGCTGTCGAAAACAAGAATCCTTGCGTGTGTTATCAGTGACCGTCAAACCTTTGAAAGTAATAGTCGAGTTTTAAAGTACCTGTCGAAACGTAAACTTTGCGACTTTGTCGGATCGGAAGTGCTCTAGAACCGTCTAATTGTTTAGTGCGAGTTGTTTTTGTTTCCTTTCCTTTCTTTCCAAATATCCTCTTACAGCTTCAAGTGATAAAATTGGACCGCCGTTATCAACATCGGTAAGTCTTTGACTTTTGTTTACGTTTTTCTGCTATGAACTGTTCAACCATTTACGTATTTCCGTTAGGATTTTGTCGTAACAATGCACGACTGTTTCACTAACTTATCGAAAGAAAAATATTAAATTTACTGCCGTGTGCTGTTACAAAAAAATCTACAGTCTTCATATAAAACTCTGACATATAGACATGCACCATATGCTTGCAGAGAAGCATCTGTAAAGCCTATCAATTGTGTATTTATAACCTTTTTTTGAATGAAAATCCATCGTGGAATACTAAGAGCCTTTAAATCTGGTAAATGCTTATAGAACTTTGACCATTCAACTAACAGCTCTTGTGGAACAACATCGTTCCATTCAATTTTTAAACACCATAGTTTTTGCATGATTATTTTTGCGACAATAATCACCGGTCTTACAAAACCCATTGGATCAAAAATTTATGCTATTGTTCCTAAAACTTCACGTTTAGTGAATATTTTTTTCTCAATTAAACGTGAAATGAGTCTGAAATGGGATTCCATAAAACACCCAATACCTTGGAAGTTTTCTTTTGTAAAGATAAAGACAATTACCGATTGTTAGAATTCCATTTGTGTAACATAAACCCTGCGGACTGTAATAATTCTGTTAGTTCCTTTTGAAGTTGAACTAATTCTTCGAACGTGTTTGTTCCACCCAATACGTCATCTACGTACTTTAGTTTTAGTAGTCTCTGCGGCTAACGGAAACAAATCTTAGTTTTGGTTAGCTAGTTCCACCAATGTTCTTGTTGCAAGAAATGGTGCGCAGTTTGTTCCATACGTAACTGTTTGCAGTTCAATATGACGTAATGGCCTTGATGAATCCTCTCTCCAGACAATATTTTGCAAGAATTTATCTTCAGAGTTGATCCGTATACTCCTATACATTTTCTGTATGTCGCTTGTCAAAACGTACCTAAAGGTACGGAACCTTGCAAATATGTCAAACAATTCTAGCTGAGCTGAACTACCTTTAAGCAGTAAATCATTAAGACTGAGACCTAATGTAGTTTTCATCGAGCCGTCAAAAACTACGCGAAAGTTAGAAGTGAGTTTGTCATCACGCATTACGCAATGATGTGGAAGGTAATGTCTATTTGCTGGCATAGAATCCTTTTCCTGAGTTATATCTTTTGCACGACTTAGCTTCAAATACTCATCAATGAATGCTTTATACTCAACTTTTAGTTTAAGATCCTTAATAAACCTTCGTTATAGTGAATAAAACCTTTGTTAGTGAATCAGTCTCCTAGGAAAGAAACATCATATGCCGGTTTGACAGGCAACCTGACTTCAAAAAAACCGGAATCTAACCTTTTTGTTGTAGTAGAGTACATTTTTTCGCAAAATTTATCTTCAAAAGACATATGTCTTTTGTTGTTAACTTCTTCGAATTTCCAAAATTGTGGAATCAGCACATCTAAGTCTCTACCTTGAGACAACAATACGACACTTACATTAGAGCACATAATTTGTGAACTTGGAATACTTGCGCCTACAATCCACCCAAATAAACTGTTTTGTAAGACAGGAAGGTTCTCTCCTAACCTTAGAACACTGGCCTGAAGTATATCGAAATAAACATCAGCTCCTAGTAAAAGATCAGTTTTACTAAGAATGTAAAAATTTTTATCAGCCAATTTTAGATCACTTGTAACGAATACGATTACAAGTTTCAATAATGTACGCTTTTGTTATAAATATTTATTTAACAAAGATCCTTTACTGCACAGAAAACACCAAATTTCTATTTCAACAATATAATATCTATTTGTTACTTGGAACTCCATCTATGTTTCTGGACTTGAAGTAGAATCTAGGTTCCCTTTTATCTGTGTATGTGTTAATGCAACAACCCAGTTCTGCGCGTGCTTGAGTAATAAATTGCTTTGATGTTAAAGTTCGTCATTAAAAGTACGGATGTGATCGCATAAACACGTTTGTGGCAAGGTAGGCCAGCAGGTTTCTTGGGAAAACATGCAGTCCCAAAGGCAAGTGGCATGGTCACAAAGAATACCGTTGTACCAATTCATAGTTTAATCGACCTATTATTACTTTAGGGTAAACATCATCGCGGTAGGTGAATAGTTTTCAATTCTGCGTTTAAATCATTTTCTCGATTCTTTTAACGCAAGTTTTATTTATATACGTAATATATAAAGAATTTTTAATTATGGAATGTAACACAGTCTAATAGTTATGGAACACTGAACCACAAATCCTTTTTTGTTATGCAGTATTGAAAGTTGAAATTCTCGTGTTGCAATCCTATGAAGTATTGAGGAATTTTCCGTCAATTTTGTTTTGTATAGAAGTCAAGCTGTAATGCCAAACACGTGTGAACCTCTCGCACCTGTTGTTGTAACTGCACACGATAGTTAACGAACGATGATGTCTAGAGGATTATTTGGGGTGAGCGCCTTCCAATTTTCCTAAAGAACCATAATAAATTAGCACTTGCAAAATTCCTACAAATAATTAGAGACTACTCTTAGACATTATTAAAGGTAGATATATAAAAAGCTTCAATACGTGTAAAATTGTACAAATGATGTATATATATATATTTTTTTTTAAATCAATAGAAAGTACCCTAAGTTGTTCAAAACTTTCTTTCATTGAAGTCAACAATAATTTTTCTACAAAAATAAGCAACCAAATTTATAAAATGTTTATAGTGTAGAAGGAAAGGTTATTGATATTGTATTGGTAAAATTTTTTGAGGTATAATCTTAACTAGTTAATCTTTTTGGAATTTATTTTTTTGTGATAAAGTGACTAGGCTCTAATGTAGCTCTAGTTCCACAAATCTTTTTGAAGTGATTAAATTTTCAGATAGTACGAGATCGTCGTTCCAATTCCAGCTTGCAGAGTCACAAGTAAGTATTATATTTCTATGTTTTGCTTGTTAAGGAAATTTTTTTTCTTTTCGAAGATTTCCGTATCTTATCTTCGGATTGTTTCTTATTATAGCTATTATTAAGATACGGTGGCGTCCATTAAAAATTCTTTTATTATCGTATACCATTCTACGACCCTAGCTCATAGCTCTGCCCTAAGTTGAAGAAGCTTAGCTGGCTGGAAGATCTCTTTCGAGGGTACTATTATACTCAAGGCCATTTCCCATACTCTTTACCCTGGGCTTAAACTTTAGACAAGAATACCTCTCAATTTATAAAGGCTCTGCCGCCTATAAGGTAGAGTAGTTACATTATTATAAAAAAAGTGTAACACACTTGGAATACACACAAGAGAAAGTAATTTGAAGAAAGGATGCATGTACCAGCTTGTATAATTTCTTGTACAATCCCCACGGTAATTGTACAAAGGACAGAATTAATACTGCAACGAAAACCGTTGGTATTAGAAAACAGAATCAATTATTCATAAATAAAATCTAATGCATCGAGTGTTGATAGCCTATCTGTGCAACAAATGTTCAACAAAAGTACGCGCGAAACTCGTATCAAATTGGTAGTATAATCCAATATGAATAGGGACCGCTTAGAATAAAAGATTTAAATGGACCTAGCTACAATTAAAAAGACCAAAGATTAATGTTCAAACACTAGGCAATGATTTTATTCGGAAAATATACGAGATAATAATTAATGGCTTATCTTAGTAAAGTAAATTTAAAAGCGAAACTAAAATGTAACAACGAAATAGCTTTTCACATTACTATTACAAGCATTTACAGGGTGTTTCAAAATTGCACGGCACTATTTTAAGGGAGTGTTTTAGCACAAAATAAACATAAAACTTTTGATAAACATATGCCCTAAAATGTACCCCTATGGAGTTATAACCCCTATAAGGGGGCTAGGTGAAATTGAGTTTTTTCAATTATCTGAAGAACCACAAAAGATGTTTTATTCAGATTTTGTTGCCTACCCATGTTTTATGCCAAATAAGATAGGCTTATCCATTTTTCGATAATAAGATCAGGAGCGTCCCATTCGGGAGGGGCAATCACGTTTAAGCCTGTAATTTTTTGTGTGTAAGCTTTTATAAATTATAATGCCAGAATTAGAATTTTTGACATTTCTGAGTAATAAAGTCACTCTTGCGAATTTTGGTTGCTTTTGAACTTCCGCGCACATTAACTTGAATGCGATTTAGATTGATTGGGGTTTGTCAGTCATATTGGTTATTACAGCAAATTTTTACGGTTGAAAACAGTCAAAATCACAGTTTTTTGGCAAAAGAAAACGCCCCTAAAACTTTTCTGGCTGTTGGAATTGTTAGGCCTGTTTTATTAGCTGATTTAATTTCTGTTAAAAATTCCTTTTGAAAAGTTCTTTAAAATAATTTCTTGGACGTTCACAAATCGTTCTGCGGACTAAACGCCCACCCATTAAACGTTTGTCCAATTGAGGAGCATATACAAACAAGCCCCCTTTCCTGGATACCCTCGCTTTCAACCGCAATGTGGATCCTGAATACCCCACGGAATTGCTTACTAATCGTCTTTGGTGGAATCCAGATTTTTTATTTCCCAAAACTTTGGAAATTATTTACATTTCCGCCTTTATCAATCCCGAACAGATGGAAGAAAGAAGACGTATTACTAATAAAATTCTTTTTTAGATTTTTGTTAACGATTTTGTCCTTGATAAAATTTAGAATTTAGTACTGTTTACGCGTAAAAAAATTTTGTGAATTCTAAGAAAATTTAGAAATCCCAACCCCTTTGGATTCAAAGCAGCCTTTAATTTTTTTAAACGCGTGCAATGACGGCATTTACAAGCTTTGTCAATAAAAATTAAATTTTGTAAAACCTTTTGATCCTTTATTAGATATGGATTTTTAAAAAGGAGGCGTTTAAAATTCCAATTATAAATAAACCCCACTTTTACCAAGTAACATAGGTTACTAGTCTTTCTCGAAAAAGCACTATAAATATTTGCATCCCGGTTTAAAAAGTTTACGTGCAATTTTGGATTTGTTGTGAAAGATATTCATAAGAACTTCAATGTCACAAATTTTTGCGTAGGTGTTTGCGCCCTAATTATGGGAGATTTATATAGAATTCGGGATTAAATTTTGTTAATGAATAATTCCTATGTTAAGAGGTCAAAATTTAAAAGCTGTTGCATTTTTGTATCACCTACTAACAATGTTTGAACTTGTGAATTGTTACAAAGTTTTATTGCAGTTTCCCGTTTCGAATACCGTGCGGCCTGTTTTGTTGTTTTCAACAACCACAAATTTTAGGTCCAAATAATTTTAAAATTCCAACAAGCGGCGAAAAGCTTTTAACACACTATCCGCCTTGGGCCACTTTTAACCTTTCGGAAGCCGCGAAAACGGTTTAAAACCCACTTTTTGATTACGGGAAAATTACTTAAAGAAATTAATTTTTTTGTCAATGAATTGCTTAACTCACCCCACTGTCGCGTTGCCAAATATTTACATTTCCTCAAATTTTAAATTATCCTTTAAACTTGTTACCGGAAACAAATTTACAATTTAAATGAACCCCTTACCAGGTGGAACTTCTTTTGGATTTATTTTTAAACGGTATTTTTAAATCCTCAATCCTTCAACAGAAGCAAAATGGACAAACCTAACACGTTTATAATTAATACTTATTTATTCGAAGGATTAAATCTTCCAAGTCCCTATGGTTTGAGTTACCCGGGAAGGGCAATACTTAGCGTAAATAATTTTATAGACGACCGAGTTAAAATGCCCTTTATTGGATTTAACTTTGTTTTCGAGGTTTCCTTTGTTACATTAGTTCAAAATTTTATTTTTAATTTTAATTTTTTGGAAAACACAACTGTTTTCGGGGGAAGTTTGCCAAAATGGATTTCAATTAAATTTGGTTTTGCCTTTATTTCTTCTGAACAACGCGTGTGAAAACAAGAACCGCGTGTTTTAGTGACCGTCAAACCTTTGAAAGTAAAGTGATTTTAAATACCGTCAAACTAAACTTTGCGACTTTGCGGATCAATGCTCAGAACCGCAATTGTTTGGGAGTTGTTTTTGGGTTTTTTCCTTTCTTTCCAAATTTTTAATTAAGGATAAAATTCCCCGATCCTCGGTAAGCTTTACTTTTGTTTAGTTTTTTTAGAAGTTAACCTTTAGTACCAATTTTGTCTAACAATGACGATGTTTCACAACTTATCGAAAGAAAATATTAAATTTTTGTTTTAAAAAAATTCATCTTCATAAAAATCTGAATATAGACATGCACCATAGTTGAAAACATCTTAAAGTATAATTTTATTTATAACCTTTTTGAATGAAAATATTAATTAAACCTTTAAATCTGGTAAATGTTAAAATTTAATTAACTAAAGTCTTGTGGAAAAATGTTTTAATTTTAAACACCTTTTTTAATTTTTTTGGAAATAACCCGGTCTTCAAAACCCGGCAAAATTTTCTTTGTTCCCTAAAATTACGTTTAGTAAATTTTTTCCAATTAAAGTGAAATGGCTGAAATGGATTCCATAAAAAAATACCTTAAGTTTTCTTTTGTAAAGATAAAGAAATTAATTGTTAGAATTCCATTTGTGAACAAAACCCTATTAATAATTCTTTAGTTTTTTGAATTGAACTAATTTTAAGTGTTTTTCCACCCAATATCATTAGTATTTAGTTTTATAGTCTCTCCTAAAAAAAATCTTGTTTTGGTTAGCTAGTTCCACCAATTTCTTGTTGAAAAATGGGCCGTTTGTTCCATCGTAACGTTTAGTTCAAAACAAGGTTATGAACCCTTCCGACAATATTTTCAAGAATTTATTTCAAGTTGATCCATACTTATAATTTTTGTATTCCTTTCAAAACGACCAAAGGTAGGAATTGAAATATGTAAAAATTCTAGCTCTAACTCCTTTAAGCAGTAAATCATTAAGCTGAGATAATTAGTTTTCATCAGCCGCAAAAACTGCGAAAGTTGAATGGTTTGTTCAGCATTCGAATGATGTGGAAGGTAATGCATTTGGGCTGAATCCTTTTCCTAGTTATATCTTTTTTTGACGCTTAGCTTCAAATATCACAATAATGTTTTAAATTTTATTTAAGACCTTAATAAACCTTCGTTTGGAATAAAATTTGAGTAACAGCTCCTAAAAAAACATCAATCCGGTTTGACAGGAATGATTAAAAACCGGTCTAACCTTTTGTTTATAAAATTTTTTTGAAAATTTACTTCAAAAAATATGTCTTTTGTTGTTAACCAATTTCCAAAATTGGGAAAAATCTAATTTATTGGAAAAATAAATTACATTGGCACTAAGTGAACTTGGTATTGCGCCTACAATACCCAAAAAATGTTTTTAAACAGGAAGGTTTTTAACCTTAGAACACTGGTGAATTTCGAAATAAACTCAGTTGTAAAAATATTTTACTAAGAAGAAAATTTTACGCCAATTTTAGATCACTTTAACGAATAATTACAAGTTTCAATAATTCCTTTTTTATTTTTTTTAACAAAATCCTTTATGCACAAAAACCCAAATTTCTATTTCAACAATATAATATCTATTTGTTACTTGGAACTCCATCTATGTTTCTGGACTTGAAGTAGAATCTAGGTTCCCTTTATCTGTGTATGTGTTAATGCAACAACCCAGTTCTGCGCGTGCTTGAGTAATAAATTGCTTTGATGTTAAAGTTCGTCATTAAAAGTACGGATGTGATCGCATAAACACGTTTGTGGCAAGGTAGGCCAGCAGGTTTCTTGGGAAAACATGCAGTCCCAAAGGCAAGTGGCATGGTCACAAAGAATACCGTTGTACCAATTCATAGTTTAATCGACCTATTATTACTTTAGGGTAAACATCATCGCGGTAGGTGAATAGTTTTCAATTCTGCGTTTAAATCATTTTCTCGATTCTTTTTAACGCAAGTTTTATTTATATACGTAATATATAAAGAATTTTTAATTATGGAATGTAACACAGTCTAATAGTTATGGAACACTGAACCACAAATCCTTTTTGTTATGCAGTATTGAAAGTTGAAATTTCGTGTTGCAATCCTATGAAGTATTGAGGAATTTTCCGTCAATTTTGTTTTGTATAGAAGTCAAGCTGTAATGCCAAACACGTGTGAACCTCTCGCACCTGTTGTTGTAACTGCACACGATAGTTAACGAACGATGATGTCTAGAGGATTATTTGGGGTGAGCGCCTTCCAATTTTCCTAAAGAACCATAATAAATTAGCACTTGCAAAATTCCTACAAATAATTAGAGACTACTCTTAGACATTATTAAAGGTAGATATATAAAAAGCTTCAATATGTAAAATTGTACAAATGATGTATATATATATATTTTTTTAAATCAATAGAAAGTACCCTAAGTTGTTCAAAACTTTCTTTCATTGAAGTCAACAATAATTTTTCTACAAAATAAGCAACCAAATTTATAAAATGTTTATAGTGTAGAAGGAAAGGTTATTGATATTGTATTGGTAAAATTTTTGAGGTATAATCTTAACTAGTTAATCTTTTGGAATTTATTTTTGTGATAAAGTGACTAGGCTCTAATGTAGCTCTAGTTCCACAAATCTTTTGAAGTGATTAAATTTTCAGATAGTACGAGATCGTCGTTCCAATTCCAGCTTGCAGAGTCACAAGTAAGTATTATATTTTATGTTTTGCTTGTTAAGGAAATTTTTCTTTCGAAGATTTCCGTATCTTATCTTCGGATTGTTTCTTATTATAGCTATTATTAAGATACGGTGGCGTCCATTAAAAATTCTTTTATTATCGTATACCATTCTACGACCCTAGCTCATAGCTCTGCCCTAAGTTGAAGAAGCTTAGCTGGCTGGAAGATCTCTTTCGAGGGTACTATTATACTCAAGGCCATTTCCCATACTCTTTACCCTGGGCTTAAACTTTAGACAAGAATACCTCTCAATTTATAAAGGCTCTGCCGCCTATAAGGTAGAGTAGTTACATTATTATAAAAAAGGTAACACACTTGGAATACACACAAGAGAAAGTAATTTGAAGAAAGGATGCATGAATTTAAATTTCTTGTACAATCCCCACGGTAATTGTACAAAGGACAGAATTAATACTGCAACGAAAACCTTGGTATTAGAAAACAGAATCAATTATTCATAAATAAAATCTAATGCATCGAGTGTTGATAGCCTATCTGTGCAACAAATGTTCAACAAAAGTACGCGGAAACTCGTATCAAATTGGTAGTATAATCCAATATGAATAGGAACCGCTTAGAATAAAAGATTTAAATGGACCTAGTACAATTAAAAGACCAAGATTAATTTCAAACATAGGCAATGATTTTATTCGGAAAATATACGAGATAATAATTAATGGCTTATCTTAGTAAAGTAAATTTAAAAGCGAAACTAAAATGTAACAACGAAATAGCTTTTCACATTACTATTACAAGCATTTACAGGGTGTTTAAAAATTGCACGGCACTATTTTAAGGAGTGTTTTTAGCACAAAATAAACATAAAACTTTTGATAAACATATGCCCTAAAATGTACCCCTATGGAGTTATAACCCCTTAAGGGGCTAGGTGAAATTGAGTTTTTCAATTATCTGAAGAACCACAAAAGATGTTTTATTCAGATTTTGTTGCCTACCCATGTTTTATGCCAAATAAGATAGGCTTATCCATTTTTCGATAATAAGATCAGGAGCGTCCCATTCGGGGAGGGGGCAATCACGTTTAAGCCTGTAATTTTTTTGTGTGTAAGCTTTTATAAATTATAATGCCAGAATTAGAATTTTTTGACATTTCTGAGTAATAAAGTCACTCTTGTTTGAAGTCGATATCTGTAGCCGTTTTCGAGTTAATTGAGGTGAAGCATTCAGGATGCCCTATGATACATGCCTTATTCGTTTAGTTTTAATATGAACTTTCCATATGTATAGGTATAAACCTAATAAACATATGCCTTCAATATCTCTGTAACAACTTGGCATACGTATAAAATATACATATGTCTCAAATTAATCAATGTATTACTTAGATGTTGAAGACTAAAGCTAAGTGTCAAAATGTGATGTTAATCAAATAGCCTTGGATATTAGAAGCTCTACATTATAACAGTTGCATATCGTTTATTTGTTTGACAGGTGATTATGTATCTACTATGTATTACCTTTGTTATGTTTAAACACTGTGAAAGTTACTAATATGTGTTACTAGTTCTGTTAGTTTTTGTGTAAATTGGTACTTTGAAGACACTTTAATTTGTTGTATCATGGGAGACACCAAAAACTTGTTCACATTTACAGAACAGACAGGCATGCTGTTAGTTTATGTTGAACTACAGAGAAATGGCGCTGTTGCAGTTCGCAGATACCAAAAACAATTTCCAACTAGAAGGATACCAAATCGTAAAACATTTCAATCCATTGAAACACGTCTTAGGGAAACTGGCACGCTAAAACCTACCGAGCTGGTGACAAAGATTTCGACGAGATGTAAATGTTGAAGAACAAATACTCAATGCTGTTCAGTTATCTCCTAGTACTAGCACCAGAAGATTGTCTCTTCGTTTTGGTGTTTCATCTGCAAGCGTTTGGCGAACATTTCACGAGCAGCAACTGTACCCATTTCACGTGATATCTGTGCAAGATTTGTTACCGCAAAATTACATCAAACGAACCAATTTTTCGCAGTGGTTAATTCGAAAATGCACCGACATCGTAACTTTTGACCCGCTTGCTAGTGACTGATGAATCTACCTTTACAAGAAATGGAATTACCAATTTTGCAATACCCATACTTGAGATGAAGAAAACCCTACACCACTGACCACTGTCACAAATCATTATCAGCATACATTTTCCTTAAATGTCTGGTGTGGACTTCTTGGTGACAATCTCATCGGCCTCTTCTTTTTACCACGAAGACTTTCAGGAGTGTTTTTTTACATTTTCTGCAAAATAATCTTTATGAGCTGTTAGAGGATATTCCAATTCCCGATAGATGTGGGATTTGGTTTATGCATGATGGTGCCCCAGCCCACTTCTCTCATATTGTCACTGACTATTTGAACGCAGAATATGGTAACCGATGGATTGGCCGAAATGGACCTGTTAAATGGCCACCTCGATCTCCCGATCTAACACCGTTAGATTATTTTGTTTGGGGTTGGATGAAGCCTATAGTTTATTCTAAGTTTATCTACACGCAAGAGAAGTTAAAGAATTGGATCGTGGAGACTGCTGATACTGTTAAGAATCATCCTGATGTTATAAGACTTGCCAGAGAGCAATGGATTCGCCGTGCTGGATGCTGCATACAACAAAATGGTGGGCCTCTTGAACAGTTACTTTAAATGTTTAGTTGTAATAAATATTTTTAACTCTCGTCATCTATGTAGGTATGTAAAGTATCGTAGGGCATCCTGAATACTTCACCCCAATTAACTCGAAAACGGCTACAGATATCGACTTCAAACAAGAGTGACTTTTTTACTCAGAAATGTCAAAAGATTCTAATTCTCGCATTATATTTTATAAAAGCTTACACACAAAAAAATTACAGGGTTGAACGTGATTGCCCCCCTCCCCCACCCCCGAATGGGACGCTCCTGATCTTAATATCAAAAAAATTGATAAGCCTATCTTATTTGGCATAAAACATGGGTAGGCAACAAAAATCTGAATAAAATATTTTTTGTGGTTCTTCAGATAATTAAAAAAACTCAATTTCACCTAGCCTCCTTAAAGGGATTATAACTCCATAGGGGCACATTTTAGGGCATACGTTTATTAGAAGTTTTATGTTTATTTTGTGCTAAAAAACACTCCCTTAAAATAGTGCCGTGCAATTTTGAAACACCCTGTATATTTTACGAGAAAGATGGTTTAAAACGTACTGACAGAATGACAGATGAGAAGTCTGAGGAATAAAAGAGCCTGCCAAAAGCAATGAATGACTGTTGCAGAGACATAGGAGGGTACAGGGTCCGAGGAACGAGGAGAAAGATTGTAAATGATGCTTGGAGTAAAAGTAGTGTGGCTGTCTAGAGCTACACTCTGCATATTCTTCAGAGAGAGTTGCTAGGTTTGGTTAACCCAAAAGGGAATACTGTGATTTGTGATTGATTGATTGATTGCTCGTTCCTCAGATATCCATCCAACCACTGGATCCATAGCCAGCTATTTATATAAAGTGAAATAATAGTGTACATACAAACTACTTTGACAACTTAAATCGAAAATTGTCAGATAAATCAAAATCTGAATTATCACTAATATTAAGGCATATCAGATTTATCTACACATCATTTGTGGACTGATTCACATTTTTTAATGATACGCCTACAGTTGCGGTGACGCAAATAATACGATGTGACGTAGGATGCAAATTACGATCGTCTCACGCCAGTAATGCCGTGGCTGCAATGACAGGTTAGGTTACTGATAGAAATAGATATTATTATTAAAAACACAAATCACTTAACACGCATATCAGAACAGTCTGCAATAGTTTTAGCAACAACTGTTCTGATAAGCGTGTTAAGTGATTTGTGTTTTTTAATAATAATATCTATTTCTAACAGTAACTTAACCTGTCATTGCAGCCACGGCATTATTGGCGTGAGACGGTCGTTGCAAATCCATTGACAAACCCATTTTATTCGATATTAAACCTTTTTCCCATTGATTATTGCCACAAATAACACTTAATTTTATTCTCTCACAACCATTCGTTTATACATAATTTGAACTAAAGGTATAAAAGCAAGTCATCAAATGTTTGAATGTGGTTCATGTATAAAGAGTGATTTCCTATAATTATTCTAATAGAATAAGCGTAAAATGGTTTCGAGCGTTTCACTAACACATTTGTAAACTTAAGCTCCTCTGCTTTCTCTAAAAACCACATCGTGATTTATAAATCATTCGATTCTAAGAAATACCTTCAAGGACATTTATTAAAATGGCTGCTACGTTGATAATGATTTAGATATTGTTAAGTTTTAAGTATACGTTAAAAACACGTTAAAGTAAATTAATATCTACATAATTACGGAAAAAAGTATTTGATATTTAAGCAAATTAATCATTTGTATTCAGCTCCTTTAACAAGCTCCTGTGAACAACACGATCAATAACTAATATTGACGTAAAAAGTGTCTAGTAAAATTTATCGTTTAGTAAGAAAAGATGTCTGCTATTAAAAGGAAATACCTTTATAAACATTGAACCAACTTACCTCCAAAAGTGGAATATTATTGAAATATGCTATTTGTATAGACAGGAATTTATGTGTTTATTGTACATTACCAATAATTAACCTATTACGAAGTGTGCGTGCTTACTTTCAAACACTGTACACTGTCCATTAAAATGTTATTTGCACAGCTGAAAATTAGCTTAACAATATACAGTGCAGTCACATGCTAAGGAATGTTCGCTATCAAATAATTTATCCAATTATTGTTCCCTTTGAAGGGCTTCATCAAAGTTCGTATGTGCTCACATACCAACGAACGGCCATTCGCAAGCTTTTTATGTGTTTATTCCACTTGTGTGATTATATCGCATTACGGAAAAGTACAGTTTCACACTAACGAACGTCCATTCACATGCAATTTGTGTAATTATGCCGCATCACTTAAAGGTGGGTTAAAAAAGCATATTAAGTCGCACACTAACGACCGGCCATACGCTTGCAATTTATGTAATTACACGGTATCTGGGAAAGATAATTTACAAATACATATAAAGTCGCATACTAACGAACGTCCAATCACATGCAGTTTATGTAATTATACAGCGTCAGCGAAAAGTAATCTACAAACACATATGAAGTCGGACACTATCGAACGTCCATTCCCATACAATTTGTGTAATTATTCCGCGTCACATAAAAGTAGTTTAAAAAAACATATGATGTCGCACACTAACGAACGTCCATTCACCTGCAATTTATGTAATTATGCCGCATCACAAAAAGGTGGTTTAAAAATACATATGACGTCGCACACCAACGAACGTCCATTCGATTGCAATTTGTGTACTTATGCCGCACCACATAAAGGTAGTTTAAAAATACATATGAAGTCGCACACTAACGAACGTCCATTCACCTGCTATTTATGTAATTATGCCGCATCACAAAAAGTACTTTAAAAATACATATGACATCGCACACTAACGAACGTCCATTCGCATGCAATTTGTGTAATTATGCCGCATCATTGAAAAGTACTTTACTAGCACATATAAAGTCACACACTAATGAACGTCCATTCGCATGCAATTTGTGTAATTATGCCGCATCATTGAAAAGTACTTTACTAGCACATATAAAGTCCACACTAACGAACGTCCATTCGCATGCAATTTTTTATGCCGCATCACATAAAAGTAGTCTAAAATTACATATGAAGTCGCACACTAACGAACGTCCATTCACTTGCAATTTATGTAATTACGCCGCATCACAAAAAGGTAGTTTAAAAATACATATGACGTCGCACACTAACGAACGTCCATTCGCATGCAATTTGTGTAATTATGCCGCATCATTGAAAAGTAGTTTACTAGCCCATATAAAGTCACACACTAACCAACGTCCATTTGCATGCAATTTGTGTAATTATGCCGCATCATATAAAGGTAGTTTAAGATTACATATGAAGTTGCACACTAACGAACGTCCATTCACTTGCAATTTATGTAATTATGCCGCATCACAAAAAGCTAATTTAAAAATACATATGACGTCGCACACTAACGAACGTCCATTCGCATGCAACTTGTGTAATTATGCCGCATCACATAAAGGTAGTTTAAAATTACATATGAAGTTGCACACTAACGAACGTCCATTCAGTTGCAATTTATGTAATTATGCCGCATCACAAAAACGTAGTTTAAAAATACATATGACGTCGCACACTAACGAACGTCCATTCGCATGCATTTTGTGTAATTATGCCGCATCACATAAAGGTAATTTAAAAATACATATGAAGTCGCACACTAACGAACGTCCATTCACTTGCAATTTATGTAATTACGCCGCATCACAAAAAGCTAATTTAAAAATACATATGACGTCGCACACTAACGAACGTCCATTCGCATGCAATTTGTGTAATTATGCCGCATCATTGAAAAGTACTTTACTAGCCCATATAAAGTCACACACTAATCAACGTCCATTTGCATGCAATTTGTGTAATTATGTCGCATCACATAAAGGTAGTTTAAGATTACATATGAAGTTGCACACTAACGAACGTCCATTCATTTGCAATTTATGTAATTATGCCGCATCACAAAAACGTAGTTTAAAAATACATATGGCGTCGCACACTAACGAACGTTCATTCGCATGCATTTTGTGTAATTATGCCGCATCACAAAAAGGTAATTTAAAAATACATATGAAGTCGCACACTAACGAACGTCCATTCACTTGCAATTTATGTAATTATGCCGCATCACAAAAAGGTAGTTTAAAAATACATATGACGTCGCACACTAGCGAACGTCCATTCGCATGCATTTTGTAATTATGCCGCATCACAAAAGGTAATTTAAAATACATATGAAGTCGCACACTAACGAACGTCCATTCACTTGCAATTTATGTAATTATGCCGCATCACAAAAAGGTAATTTAAAAATACATATGAAGTCGCACACTAACGAACGTCCATTCACTTGCAATTTATGTAATTACGCCGCATCACAAAAAGCTAATTTAAAAATACATATGACGTCGCACACTAACAAACGTCCATTCGCATGCAATTTGTGTAATTATGCCGCATCATTGAAAAGTACTTTACTAGCCCATATAAAGTCACACACTAAACAACGTCCATTTGCATGCAATTTGTGTAATTATGCCGCATCACAAAAAGGTAGTTTAAAAATACATATGACGTCACACACTATCGAACGTCCATTCGCATGCATTTTGTGTAATTATGCCGTATCACATATAGGTGGGTTAAAAAAGCATATGAAGTCGCACACTAACCAACGGTCATAAGCGTGCAATTTATGTAATTACACCGCATCAAGGAAAAATCAGTCGCGCACTAACGAACGTCAATTCACATGCAATTTATATAATTATGCCGCATCACATGAAGGAGTTTATAAATACATACGACGTCGCCACTAACGAACGTCCATTCGTATGCAATTTGTGTAATTTTATGCCGCATCACTGAAAAGTAAGTTACTAGCACACATAAAGGCACACACTCACGTACGTCCATTTGTATGCAATTTATGTATAGGTATTTCAAAATCTCATGGGCTGTGAGATGCGCAATGAAGGTAACGAGAGGTATCTAATAAAAAGAGAACAATACAATATAAATAAAATCTAAAACATTTAATTTCCTATGCGTATACTGAATTAAACTGTTATGCTATGTGGATTGCATAACCTCTAATTTATCAACAAGATATAAATTATAAAACTACAATGTTTATATGCGGAACCTGTAACTTTTTGGTGTAATTTTATTGTTCTTTTCGTGTCATATTTCCGTGCGTGTGTGGATAAAATAGACAAGCTAAATTTTTAAAAACTTAGCAGCCAAAACCGTGTCCTCTTATTATTTTTTAAGAATGCATATTTCATAGAAATTTAATCTAAAAATCTTAAATTACTACCCAATTCTCAAATTGTGCCACATTAGATTTAGGACTTCTTATTAATTTTCTTCCTTGGTGATAGAATTTTGCCACCCTCCGGGTTGCTCTTCGCTTCTGAAATAATTCGTTCGGCTGTGTTTAGTACAACTCCAGTTGCTGTTGCTAATCTTGCTTGTAAATTATCCATGGAATGACAGGCATTCCATTCTTTTCTTCTCTCATAGACTAATGCACACAATAAATAATTTCTCTTCCTGACTATGAACTGTTTTCTTGCAGTTACTCTTGTAAAAGTAAAAGCTCTGAAATAAAATAATCTGTAAAACCAAACATTATTCTTCTAATTGAAACCTTTATTATACCTACCAAATAATAAATAAATACATACCAAATAAAAACTTAGTTGTAGTAGTTTTAAAAAAACTGGTTAAAGTTTAATCAAGGCTGAAATCTTATAAATAATAATCAAAAACAATAATAATGAACCACAAATCTTAATACGCAAATAAATGATAGATGAATTAAAAATCGGCAGCTGAGTTGTGAATGTTTTTAGGATGCACTTTAACGTAAATAACTTAAATTGGTGTTCTGCGCAACAGCCCGTGAGGCTTTGAAAGACCTCTAATTACGCGCATTACATAAATGGAGTTTAAAAATACATATAAAGTCGCACACTAACGAATGTCCATTCAAATGCAATTTATGTAATTACGCCGCATCACATGAAGGGAGTTTAGAGATGCATATGATGTCGCATACGAACGTCCAATTGCATGCAGTTTGTGTAGCTATACCCATGACATAAAAATAGTTTAAAAATACATATAAAGTCTCACACTAATGAACCTCCATTCGCATGTAGTTTGTGTAATTCCACAGCATCAACGAAAGGTAATTTACAAAGACATGAAGCCGCCACTAATGAGCATCCAATCGCATGCAATACTTGTGATTATTCTGCAAGACGCAAAAAGCTTTTACTGAAACATTTGAAGTCCTATATTGATGAACGGCCATTTGTTGTAAATATTTGATTTTTCCGTATAGGAAAAAAATAATATAGAAAGCTTAAGTGCTATCCGGCACTAACGATGACGGTGTGCATGCTTTTTACGTAATTAGGTCGTTTTAAATAGGGTCCGAAAAACATATGAACGCGTATTAAAAAATGTCCATTTACATACAGTGCTTTTCCATACAAAGTAATGCCTGTGTGCAAAAATGCATTTCTATAATCACGTCTATTTGTGTTGAACTTCAATAACTTATTAGAAAAAAAACCTAATACGGGCTTTTGTTTAATTGTTGGTTGCTCTTTCATTAAATTTAGAGGCTATTCAGTTTGTGTACATATGAACAACCGCTAAGTATGTAAATTAACTTTACCGTTACTGTACATCACTTGAAAGTTATAAATTTTTAAATAAAAGTTCGTAAATAATTATGGATTAAGTGTTTTTGGTAACTGCATTGTACTTAGCTCAAATTACTTAACCTAACGGCAACTAGACAAAGGAGTTGCAACAATAATGTGAGATTTTTGTATCACCACCAAGAAAGCATTGGTTCGGCAACCTACAACAGCATATTGATTTAACTGCCCGGTTAGGTTTATAACAGTTATTCCAAAGGAATTCATACAAATCAATGCTCGAAAATTAAGGAGATCAAGTTTAACGAATGTACTATAAAACTGTCCTACAATAACATTCACTCATTATAGCATAGCAACTATTTTTAAGTATATTTCTAGCACTCAAAGATCTTAATGTCGATTTGTCAAATTATAGGTAAAGTAAGTCATTTAACTACAATAAATATTGAATAATTGAACAGTTCTCTAAACGTAAAAACCAACATTTATTAAAATAGAGTACATAGTGTAAAATGGAAAGAATATGCAAACTACGAAATAGAACGTACAAACACCTACGCATTTTCGATTATCTAATTAAATGTTAAACAGCCTACAAACGAGCAATCTATCGTACAATCTGTAATACGATCGCAATTGGTTGGCCGGTTTTAACGATAATTGCAGGTTAGTAGGGTTGTAGTACATCATGTTGTGCGATGCGCAGTGCCAACCATACGTAAAATCTAACGTACGACTAGCTTACAGAAAAAGTTACTACGTGTGGAGGTTGCAACCACCGTTGTAGAGCGATTTTATTACATTCTAATATTATTAATGACATTTAATGGTTTTGAACAATAATAATGAACACAGTCTCAAAAATTTTTTTTTTGTAAATTGGTTATATAAATGCATAAAGAACATGAGTGCCGGAACTTAAAATCGATAGATAACTTTTATAAAATAATCGAAATGCCAGCTAAAGGAATCGTTCCGTTACCTGTGATACCTCCTGAATTTACTGTAACATATCTTTTTGACGTGATTTATAAATACGTGGGTTCTTTAGTTTACTACCCTCACTGTAGCAATTATATAATTTAGTAATTAGTTTTTTAATATTAATTATAAGAGTCATTTACAATATAATCCAATTAAGAGTGCAGTATTGTTTAAAATGTATAATATAAGTTCATGTTTCAATGAGGGGTTATTTGAAGTTTGCTCATTATGACAAGCAACGTGAAGTCGTTTCGCATGTTCGTCTACTTAGACAACACTCATTCTCGTTTCATGAAACAGGCAACATGGTGCTAGTTAAATAAAACGGTGACACAACATCAATAATGGCACTTTACTAAATTACCTGCTATTAGTCAATAGCTATAAGAAAAAGTTTATTGAACAAGAAAAGCATTTGTAAATATTATACAGTGTGTTAAAGGAAGATTTGTAAAACTTAATTAAAGCCTAGATATTTAAAAATATATTACTATATTACATAAAAAAGCACATTAAAAGTTTTAATATTTGTAGCAAAGTATTATAATAATGTAACATGTCAATTCGCCGTCGCCTTGCCATGTTACATTGAGCGTCCCACCTCATTGCATATAAAAGTATTCTTTATCTTAACTTTATATTAATACTGTATACTATCACAAGTTAGTCTTGATTTATGTAACATATCCCTTTAGCATTATAAAATAATACACTAATTACCTTTATCTTTAGTTTTAATTTAATATTCCTCCTTTTGTATAAATAATATAAATAACTATGATCAGATGTAATTTTCTAATTGGTAAGCCTCTGAATTATGTCCCTAAATACATAACTGCTGTATACCTGAATCTGTCATTTATGATGGTTTTCTTTTTTGTCCCTCTCTCAAAATGTGTGGTTATCTTGTTACATTCCAAATTTTGATAATGTACATTCTTATAATTTGTAAATAAATTCCCGCGGATATTTTTAAATGAACTTGTTTATTTCCGCCCTCCCCGAGTCGCGCCTGTGCGGAGTGAAGTGGTGGAGTGCGCGCGATGTTGGGAGACGCCATTAGACTACGAGACCTGAAGCCAAGAATATCTATCGGGGTTGCGTGTGTCTTTTCTCTTTTTAGGATGAAGGTTCCTGTATTTTACCTTCTGTCGTTCCTTTACCTGGGATTCCTATCATTTCTCTACGAGGGGAAAAGTGGTTTAGGACGGATTGGAACTTTGGAGTCAACAATAGCGTAGCCTGCCCAAAATAACAACAAGGATCTTGAGGTGTTAAAAAATACACGTGAGTAACCGTTATACGTTATATGTGCATGAAACGTCTATTGCGCAATACTGAAAACGTGGTGATACGCGTTATAGGAATTACGCGGCTTTAACTATTGCGCAATAAAATATCCATTGCCCGCAATATAGTGTAGCGAACGACCGATGTATAAGAATCTTCGAACCACAATAAACTTTCGCTCTCTTGATATCTGACTGCTTCCTTGTGCACAAGCCGTTTCCTGATAATGAAGTTCTCTCTAAGTCCAAGATGTCATACCTATATGTAAAAGGTGTATTTTCTTTTATTCTTGTTGAAATACAAAAATATAGTTTTAGAATATTAGTATAATGTATACGAAGAAAGTCTACCTAAATTACCCATTCAATATGTTTATGAATGGTAAGTTGTTTATAGATAAATTTTCTGAGTGTTTCTCGTGGCGTATGACAATATTTCGTTTTGTAACACGTTGATTTTCTAGGGTTTTCCGGTGAAGTGTTTTTCGGTGGAGTATTTTCTGATGGAGTTGTCTCTGATGGAGTGTCTAATTACATATGCTAGGCTATCTAAGCCTATGCATTAATTCTACTACCTACAAATATTATCTGTTATCGTAAAAGAATTTTATGTTGCCGTTTATTTACCATCTAAAAATAAACTAAATGTCCGTTAACAAAACATGTGGTCGTGGAACAAAAAGATTGGCTCTTACAAATTTGAAGTTTGTAGTTAACAACCAAACTCAATATGGATTGTGTTTATCTTATTAAAACCGTAAGAGGAAACTGAAATTTATATACTTCTGAACAAGCCGGGGCTCAATACGTAAGTATACGTTTCTTTTAAATTGCATAAATACAGGTAGAAGATTTATCTTACTTATTTTTAAGAAGGAATTATGTGTATGTGTTTCAGTTTTAATCTTTAATATCTAGAAGAATAATGCCTTTAAAATATAAAGTCATACTTTTACTTACCTATTATCTTAACTAATTTAATATTGCATTTACTTTCCTGGAATAATCTTACAAGTGTAAACATAAAAGCTTTTATGAAGCATTTTGTGGATTAAAAGTTATTTTCAATTTAAATGCTTAATACTAATTCTTTTAACTATTTTACATACAACTAAGCGTATTTATGATTTCCTTTTACTTTGAAAGTTAATTTGAAATTGTGTCTAAGTACAATAATAATTTTAGATTTTCTAATATCTTATCTGGTAGAGTTTGAAACAAATTTTAAAATTATGAGAGAGGAAAAATATGTACTACACTTAGTGATTTTATCACATGCAAGCGTGCTTGTAAGAAAATAAGGGAATATATTTTGTTTATCTAATATTATTAACTAATACGTCAATATACAAGTTGTATCAAGGTGTTTTCCTTTGTTATGTTTTAAAATATACACCTATAACTTGTCTGTGTAAAATTTAACTTTGCTCTCAAAATATCTAAGAGTAAAAACCCCTGAGATATAGTCTTTTGAAATCTACCGCAACCACAAACGATTGACACTAGTACCGCCAGAGTTTTGTGTAGACTATGTTGTACACCCATTCCAACATGAAAAAAGAAAGGGTGCGATAATAATAAAAAGTTTGTTTTGACAATTTTAAAAAACGTTATTAAAGTTGAAAAAATACGTTAATACTATAGTAACATATATTATACAGCGTAAAAACTACAAACTTATTTAAAAACCATCTTTGACTTTTACAGATTGTTATAAAAACTTTCGTAATACTTTGAGATCGTGCTTTTGCTAAACAAATTTAAAAGTCCTTTTTTTGTTGAACGGAAATTCCAACTTGGAGTTGTATATTCGTCTTATGCTTATGTTGTAATTATCTCCAGCTGTAGGTAAAGTAGTTCTGAGCTGATTTACTCTGATAGCCCTAAACTCTTCATCCATGTATGAGGTTTTGTAATAGAACATAGATGGTGAACTTTTCTACCTTTATTATTCTATAGTCAGCCGTTCATTGTGCTCGTCAAGCGTAAAAATTAGAGCCACTCGCTTTTGCCAAATTTTTTAAATCATAGAAACTTTAATGATTGAGTTCGTGAACCTGAAAAGCACGACCTTTTTTTAGTAGTTTTTATTAACATGATATATTGATCTGGAACATAAATCGGGGCACATTTTAAGGCATTTTTAACGTTTCGTTCAATCACTGAATGTACAGAGCCACCCTCATTTTGAGAATGACCTTTTATAAGAAATTTATGGGTTATGCCGTTTAGCAGCCCAAATTTTGAAACTGCATAAAGATATAACGATAAAATAAACTTATTCTTTTGTTGGCCACAGCAGTTGTCAGAATAATAAATCACACCAATTTTGTTACATGCCAAATTGGGTATGTAGCATTTTTAGATTTAGTTATATTTTATAAGTTAATTACCGCGTTTTTTAAACGAATAATGTCAACTTCCATCGTCGCTGACAGTCGCGTCTGCGCAGAGTGAATGCGGGGGTGCGTGAGTGTCAAACGCGAGGATTAGGCCACGAGACCTGAACCAAGTAACAACTATCTGAGTGGTGTGCGTTTTTTCTTTAGAAATAGGTATGTAGGTTTCCTGTACCTTGCCTTGTTTGTACCTGTTACCTATTCCTCTCGACTCTCTACGAGTGCAACAGAAGTTACCTTAGGACGGATGGTAATTTGGTGATCAACATGGCGTAACCTACAAACCACCTGCTGGATCCTGAGATTAAGTTCCGAAATACCCATCACGTGAATAATTTGATTTTACTTAAATTGTGCTTGTAAATTTGACTTAAATATCGATTGCATCATCCAGCAACACGTGGTCGGTATATGTTACAAAATGGCGGGTAATTGTGCCGCGCGTTAATATTACAATGGCGCCTATAAACGTGTTTGTTGAAACTAAAATCCGTTTATAAGTAACTTTTATTGTAACTTGTATAATGTTAGTTTTGAAAATAATAATATTTTTTAGAAAAAGTGTTTTTTTCACTCAAGTATCCGTAATTAAAATAGCTTAAAAGTTCAATTTGGCACCTACCAAATAGTTACCTTTAGTTATTTTTTATCTTATGTGGTGGCAACATAGCAAGGAAGCTATATGTCAATTCCACTTTTTGAAACTGTCACTTTGAATAGTTATCTGTTTACTTCCTGCTAACTTAATTACGCTATTTTAAAATCTAGTGTAATTTAAATTTGCTTTACAAAAATAGTGTTGTGTATATTTGAAATGTGTTGGACAATTACTACTTAACTTAATTAGTAAGTGAACTGAAATATGTTACTTTGTAGGTAGATTATTTATTTATTCACTAAGTATTGTTATTTATAGATAATTTACCACTGTAATTGTCCGTTTGTCATTTCTTATCTTAAAAATTATTTAAAACCACAGTAAGTTTATAATAATCTATAGGAACACTGTGGCGCAATTTAAATAAAATGAAAAAACCCTTACCACAAAAAATATTTAAAATACCAGATACGTATTTCGACCACTGTGTGGTCATCATCAGTAGTAAATCTGTAATTAAATAATAATTAGCTGTTGTTCTGGAACACTTCAGAGGATATTCTCCTCACCACTTAGGCTGAAGTGAACCTTCCCAACATAGAATTTACTATATTGTTGCTTTGAACACTATCGAGGATATTTTCCTCACCCGCAGGCTGGTGTTCTCAACAACAAACAAGTGAATTGTCTTCACAATTCACAATTCACTTGTTTGTTGTTGAGAACACCAGCCTGCGGGTGAGGAAAATATCCTCGATAGTGTTCAAAGCAACAATATAGTAAATTCTATGTTGGAAGGTTCACTTCAGCCTAAGTGGTGAGGAGAATATCCTCTGAAGTGTTCCAGAACAACAGCTAATTATTATTTAATTACAGATTTACTACTGATGATGACCACATAGTGGTCGAAATACGTATCTGGTATTTTAAATATTTTTTGTGGTAAGGGTTTTTTATTTTATACACAGTAAGTTGGGTTAAATACTTATCTTGCACTTGACTTCCTCTAGATTGTTAAAACTTGTTCTTTGTTCTAAATTTCAGTACAACTACTATATCTGTAACTGTTATTTATTAAACTAAACATGAATAATTAACTAGTTTTTACGGATTTCCTTTTTAGAAAAAATTTATTCTCTTAGAAACTATTATTGCCGATTTGCTTTAAACTTATCTCGGTATATTTATTGCTTAATCAATAAATCAAAGTCACCTTCAATTTATGTCATAAATGTCAAACTTGAAGTTTTTTATTATTTTGTCAAGGATCCTAGGTCATGGATCAAAACGTAAATAAAGATAATTTTAAAAACTACGAGTGATTTAATTGACAACGAAGATTAAGAAAATTGCTAAACAAACCACAACAAACATACAGGGAGTGCTTAAATGAAATTAAATTGGCTCTAGGAGGTCTTCTATTTAAACTTGCTTGTGACACTTGGGCTGACGTCAAAAAGTTGATCCAGGGTGGATGGAATTGTATGAGATCCGATGTAGTTTCCACTTTGATGTTTTGATCGAAAGTTAGGGGTTAAGGTGGGGATATAAGAGATTTGTTAGCTAGGATTTCTTGTAGGAAGTCATGTAAAGGAAGAGGAAAATAAGTAACTAGGGATTTTGGGTAGTGGTGAGTATAAGTCTAGTTGTATGGATTGCTTAAAGTTGTTTCGAAAAGGAGTGAGGGCGGAGCAATGGTATAGGAAATGCTTAAGAAATTCTGGGGAATCAAGATAGTTATACTAATCTCGCAGGGATGATGAAAAAAATCTTAGAATGACTTACGAAGACTTGCCAAAATTTTGAGATCAGGAGAGTGACTCTGATTTACAATTATAACCTTAACATCGTATTCGGATATAAAATACAAGAAAAGAATCTTCATTATATTCTTGAACATCCAGGGTGGATATATAATGCGGATAAAGCCTGTTTCTGCTTATGTTCTAAAAGTGGGAAGGTATTGGAACCAGCTGATAATAAAGAGAACTTTTACATTCGTGTTCATTCAGAAAAGGAACAAATAACACTTTTAGCAAACTTTGCCACTGACGGTAAAATCGTATCTTTTATGATATTTTTCATATTAGAAAATGACAAGAATTATTGTTGAATAGCTTCCAGAGGCTTAGGTCTTAGGACGATCTAATTTAGGATGGATCAATTATGAAGTTTTCTGTGAATACATTGCAAACCACTGTATGTCATATATACAGTCTTAGGATATATCCCGGCCAGAAATTCTTTTCGTAGATGGCTATAGATCCCATATAACCAAAGACGTCAGCTAACTATGTGATGATATTGGGGTGATACTAATTTCAATACATCCAAACACGATCCATATAATGTAACCTGCAGATGTAGCTGTTATCAAACCCTTGAAGTCACATTGGATATCCGAAGTTTGAAAATGGAAATTCGACAATTTTCCAGAAAATGTTACACGTTACACAAGTGGCAACATTTGTTTGTAGTTTTTCAAAATATGCTAAAAACGAAACAATAATGAATAGGTTTAGAAGGAGCGAGCTATATCCATTCGGCAGAGCTAGTGTTGATCATCCCAAATGTATCCCAAATAGAAAAATGTGAACCACAAATAAGAAAACATTAGTAACAAAGTACTTGCAGCAGTTTAAGAAAAAATTGAAAAAGATGTTTTGGAGTAGTTTATTAAAACCTATTCAAACCAGTCGAATTGGACTGGTAATATTAAGTCTTTAAACTAGTTTTAATGTGTGGGCAGCAATTAAAAACTCTCTTGTAAATAAAGAAATATGACAACTTGCAAGAACAATTCATTCAATAGCTAGTAGATCAACTAAAATTCCTGGAGCAATTGTAAATAGTGAAGACTAAATGTGAATTGTCTAGAAATGATGATTTTTTGCTAATAACCCAGTCACTTGATCCTTGTTGAAAAACTCCAGAGAAAACAAGCGAATGTTTGTATGGTAAAAAGAAAGCGAAGGGTTTAAAGTTCCCACACCTTTTAAGAATCTTTTGGTGTTTCTAAAAACCCGCGATAAAATGTTTCTATAAAAAAAAACAATTTTTCCTGTAGTTGTTTCATACCGAAATTTTTATGAGCAGACAAACACTCCAAAGCAAAAAATTAATAAAGAAAAGCTGGTAGAGATACCTGATGACCCTTCTTTTGAATCAAATAAATCCAAAATAAAACTTAACGACGAAGATTTTGACATCAGTGATCCATAAATGTTAGATTTTGCTGTTGGAGATCATAATATTGTTTAATATGGTGAAGATTACTATCTAGGTAATTATATAACTCATTGTTGCAATTTTAAATTTCAAACAAGTATTGTCTGTTCAAGGAATGGTTCTGAAAATGGATTCGGAAGAGGCTGTAAAACGTTTGAAAAGAGCGAGAAAAGGATGACGCGTATTATTTTAATGAAAATTTCGTTTGTACAATTAAACAACCGATATTAAAAAACAACAGATGTGTCTGAAATAAGAAATACTGATGACTACACGCTTAGAAATGTTATATTAATATGAATGTATTAAAATAAATTGAGATCAATATGTTACGTTGACTCGTAGCCGGCGTAACACAAAGAAACCCAAAGGAATAACCGGGCTCAATCGGAGATTAGGGGGTGTAAAAGCAGACTAACATAGAATGTACGCGGCTGTAAGAAATTAGGGACAATACCTGCA
Source organism: Platerodrilus igneus (assembly GCA_036346225.1). Classification (NCBI taxonomy): domain Eukaryota; kingdom Metazoa; phylum Arthropoda; class Insecta; order Coleoptera; family Lycidae; genus Platerodrilus; species Platerodrilus igneus. The sequence continues at coordinate 876,745 of JARFIW010001588.1, forward strand.
ATAAAAATAGTCAAGCAAACCTGAAAAAAAAAATAAGCGTAGCATGCTGATCAAGCATAAAATATTCTGTACTGGTAAAAATGTAAATAAACGGTTTGGATAATCTCTATAATATAATAACGATAAAAAAAAACATTACAAAGTGAGGTAATATTGGGGAGTAGCAGAAACGTTTCCTCACACACCAATTCAACATAAATCAAGACAAAAATTTTAACAAAAGATAAATAGGTAAGCACAATTGATATGAGTAGTCCAGTATTGTTGATTTTTCTTTTTTTTTTTCTTAATAGCATGCAATTCTATTGTAAAAGGTATCAGAACGACAAAGGATATTGCAAAACAACGGATAGATATTTAAAGTACTAACAAGTATGAAATAGTTCAACTTACAAAAAGTTCTTCAGGTAACGCTTCCTTGCAATTTACGTGTAGTATTCACGACGTCCTGCACTAATGAAGTACTTCACCCTTGACTGTGATGGGGTTGATAGAATTTAGTACACTTTACACTAATCACATCTACGTACTTCACTGGTGTTAGCAGCAGACATTATCATACTGATGGAACCATGTAGCATTGATAAATTTCTTGTTAATTTTATTTCCTGAGACAATAATTTCGAAATATTTTGTAACACAAATCGCAAAAATTGTAATAAAAATTTAGAATCACGCGCTTTCAAGGCACGATATAATGCATGTCATCTGATAAGTTCTTGCATTAAACTAACAGTAACATGAGGTGTTTTATTTGCTACATATGGTAACAAAGAAAATCCAATGCTTTTGAATAACAAAATTTGCGCAAGCAGTGATCTATTTTAGATTCTTTGGTGTTAGAAATTCAGAAACTACAGTAGCAACTGTATTTACATCTGAATGAGATACATAGTTATAAGAAGCAACCTTTTTTTTCAGATTTTTTTTTTTTGGAAATCCGATCTTCGCGTCGACTAATGCAAACCAGCCCATCTACTAAACCTGCTACACTGTATCATCATTTTTAGAAACACTCAAGCTTAAAACTGTATTTGGATAATCCAAAGTATGCACTACTCTGATAAAAAAAAGGACCACGAAACTAGATCGCACACACCGTTCAAATATCAAAAGACAATCAACTAAAAACACAATTAGTAAGGCACGCGTAAACAATAAGTAAGTCCGTCAATGTCCTTAAAACCGCACGTTCGCCTATAAAGCATACTTCCTTCAATGGAATCAGAACTACACTCCTAATCTGTAGATATAAAATAGTTATTACCCATAACATCTGATCGTCTATTATCTCGACTTCGATAATAACATAAGGAACAAAATTTATACGACGAATAATTCAATTTAAAATTCGTTCCTTGCAATTTATTTATTAATGAAAATCAATCTTCAAGTAATCTACCTTTAACGTAATACACACGAGTTAAATTGCATACAAATCTGAAAACTATTCAAAAGTATTTACTTTATACAAACAGCGATCCAAAAACGATGTATTTTAAGTACGCTAACAGAAAGGGAGCGTAACAAATTTTTTTTTCTTAGTATGGCCATTACTATTGCAAATGGGTGATCACTTTTGAAACATGTATGGCCATTACTGACTGCGTATATACAAACACTTACAATCGTAGTTATTACCACGGTTGTAAATAAAACTGGTGTAAAATGTTGTGTATACACTATTTTACACCGGTAGTAAGTACAACCGATTAGTTTCGCTATTACCGTTTTCAAAGAGGTTTGGAGTATTAATAACCGTAGTTAGAAATCGTGTATACGGGCGAGGTGTAGTAATCACCGTAAAGAAATAACCAAAATCCCTAAAATCCCTAACCTATTTGTTTCTGTTTGTCGGTGTTAGATGGAAAAATGAAGTGTTAGAAAAACTTGGGATGTCGAAAAAACGAGATTCTTTTTAAGACTTGTAAGAGAACGTTAAGTCTTAAAAAGTTTAAATGGAAAAAAATTCCGCGTTGAAGAATGTTCAGGCCTTGCCTAATATATATTAAAAGCGTGCTCCTCTTATCTCTCGACTACGATTTGTTATTCGCGCATCGCCAAGGTGAGCGCTGGTTACAACAATAAGATAAGTTAGTCGACACAGCTCTCTCTTAGAACACAGTCCATTATTAAATATCACATTCGCGCCGGTTTGTCGGCATTAGTTAATTAATTAAACGTGGGTACCGCTATTTCCCTTCCTTCACCAACCTTCTCCTACTTAACCAATTATCTACTTAATGGTGAGTGTAAAGTGATAATTGAACACGGGGTAAGTTTTTTATGCAACCACATTTTATTACACATTTATTACACATTTTATTACGCATTTTTTGTTATTGTGAACCAGCCTTTCGCTTAGGCGTGAACATACCTTATTTTTTTGGCCTCTTCGACCGGTATGCGTGATATAATTGTCGTCGTGGTTGTAGAGGAGCTTGCTTTATGTTAAATTATTACAAAGTTGCTCTTAAAAGTATTTGAAATAAATTCACACTTATCGAATTGTAATGTTAACCTCGTAATTGAGTTTGAACTGCATGTTGATAAACGGTTATCAGCACAGGTGTGTTTGTTTATATTTGCATTCAATTTTAATTATAAAATACACTTTAATTCAATTACATATTTGCGTGTAGTTTAGGCTATTCTGAAAATGTCTTTCGGCAGCATTTCTTTGCAAGCTCAGCAAGAAGCCTTATTTGGTCGCTTGCAAGGCATATGGGATTATGCTGTTTCCGCAAATGTAAGTAAATTAAACTTATTAGAAGCAAAAATGCAAAGGCTTTCGATTATTGAAAATGCTCTCGAAAAACTACAGGTAGCAATAATAGAATTTAACGCTACTAAAGCTGACCCTAAACTACATATAAAATTAAATCTAGCATCTTTCGACAACTTATTTGACGTAATTCGTGCAAAATATTTAGAATTGAAAGAAAATTCTACAAAATCGGTTTCTGCGGATGCTCTGGCATTTAAGGGCCCATTCGTTGAATGTTTGAAACCCCTAGAAATTCCTGTTTTTGATGGTTCCATTGATAAGTGGAATAATTTCATTACTACTTATCGCAGTGTTGTACACGAAAACAAATCTATTCCAGTCTCATTAAAATATTTATATTTTAGATCGTATCTCGATAAGGAAGCATTAAGTGTCGTCTCTGATCTAGCGTTAGATCCCAATTTGTATGAGCAAGCATTTAAAAAACTGGTAGATCGCTACGACTCTCCCCGCAGAATTGTTAATTTATATTTGAATAAAATTCTTCAATTTAAATCTACTGGTTCCTTATCAAATTTCATAAATACACATTTCAACGCAGTAAGCACTTTGAAATCTGCCCCCGACGTTGAAGATTTATCGGACTTTATTTTATTTTCTCTATGTTATCGTAATTTGGATCCTAAATTACAACATGCATTTGATGCACGCGCGGATTCTAATGTGCCGACTTGTGCCAAGTTGTTCGAATTTTTAACCGCGCAGAATAAAACCTCAGAAATGCACGAAGATGTTCAAGCTTTAAAACCTGTCAACGTAAATATGCCACCGCGCTCCAAATATAATCTAAATAAGTCTTTTTTTGTAAAAGAATCCACTAACGATGCGCAAGTAAAATGCGATCGTAATTCGTGTCCCTATTGTAATGAAGGGCATACAATTTACGCGTGCAAAAACTTTCAAAAATTAAATGTTTCCGATAGATACACCGCGGTAAAAAGAATGTTGCGTTTTTTCAAATGTTTAGGCTATCATATTAAGGGGGTGCAACTCTAAAGGAAGATGCGGGTTATGTAGCTCCAGATATCATCACACCTTTTTGCATAATGCATCGCCTGTCTCGACTTCGGGACGGATAACCCCTGTGATCCATTCCACATCCGATAAGAAAGAAACAGTTTCTATATGCAATGTGTCTAATAATCCTAAAAATTATACAGTGCTTTTAGGAACGATTCAAGCTAAGATTCGGGACATCAATGGCGATTTTCAACCTGTAAGGTGCGTGCTTGATTCAGGGTCCCAGATCAAAAGCGATCACTTCTGCTTGCGTGCAACGTTTGGGTCTTAAATATGTTCGCAATCACAGTAAGGTGTGTGGACTAGCCAATGCCGCTGTTAATTCTAAAGGGCTAGTCAATTGTTTTCTACTTTCCAATTATGCAGATCAACGAATAAATTTTTGTGCCTCTATTCTTCCAAAACTTACAGGTAATATTCCTGGTTTTTTTTTACCACGTGGAATTTCTGAATGATTTAAACATTTACCCTTGGCTGACCCTAATTTCCATGTATCCGATCCGGTAGAAATATTATTAGGAGCGGACATATGTTGTAGAATATTATTTTCGGATAACGCAAACAACCGTCTTGGTAAACCTCTAGCGATTGACACTATTGTTGGATACGTGTTAATGGGACAGGTGCCTTTTCCGCAAGGACCGTCAAACGCTACTTCGCTTTGTATAATGTCGCAACCTCTTGAAAGCGAAGTAAAAAATTTTTGGGGGCTCGAAGAAGTCTCGCAACCTCCTGCTGTGAATATTGACAACAATTATTGTGAAGCACATTTTGTTAGTACCCACTCTCGAGATGAAACTGGTCGTTACATTGTAGCCCTACCCTTCAAGAATAATGCCGAACCTCTAGGGCGCAATCGTGAAATCGCTTATAACAGTTATCTAAATTTAGAACGGCGACTTTGCAATTCAACCGAAAATCAACAAGTTTATAATTCATTTCTCAAGGAATATCTATCTCTAAATCACATGAATGTTGCTCTGCAACCCTCCGATTATATTTTACCACACCACGGCATTCATAAAACCACAAGCAGTACTACCAAACTACGAGTGGTGTTTAACGGATCTGCTAATGATTCGACCGCTAAGTTCCTCAATCAACGTCTTTACGCTGGTCCGAAACTGCAATCAGGTTTGCCCGAAATAATATTTTTATTTCGTTCCCACAAAATAGCGCTTTGTGCTGACATACGAATGATGTACCGCCAAATTTTAGTACGTACACAAGATAGAATATACCAACATATATTCTGGCGACCCTCTCTCGACAGCGGAGTTCAAGAGTACGAATTGAACACGCTTACTTATGGTCTTACACCATCCTTTTTTATTGCGCAACGCGTGTTAAAACAATTGGTGATCGACGAAGAACAACAATTTCCTCTAGCATCTGTGGCCTTGCTGATCACACGTATATGGACGATGTGATTTCAGGAGCCAAGTCCGTTGCGGCAGCTCAACAGCTGCAATCTGAATTAATAAAATTGCTGTCTCTTGGCCAATTTCAGTTAAGAAAGTGTTCCAGCAATGACAACTCTCTTTTAAATCAATTCCAGGAATCTGAATTAGAACCCTCCGTAGCATTTTCTGATGAAATCTCTGGTATCAAAATATTGGGACTAGTTTGGAACCCGAATTCTGATAATTTTTAGACTCGGGACAGTACCGTCTGTTAGGGTTTTGCGATGCCAGTAAGAAGAGTTATGCTGCATGTGTTTTTCTACATGGAACGACTTCAGATAACACGAATTGCCATCTCCTACAAGCTAAAAGTAAAATTTCACCCTTAAAATTTCTTTCAATGCCTCGTATGGAATTATTAGGTGCTGTTTTGTTATCTCGTCTAGTATATTCTATAATCTCTAATAAATTTCCTTATCCCTTAAAGGAAATAAGATTATTCACCGATTCTCAAGTGGTACTAGCGTGGATTAACACTCCTTCTTATTTATTAAAAACATTTGTTGCCAACCGCGTGGAAATTATTTTAGAATACACTGCCATTCAACAGTGGTACCATATTTCTGGTGAAAACAACCCCGCCGATATGACTTCTCGTGGTCTTATTGCGCACCAGTTGATTGACAACGATATCTGGTGGCATGGCCCATTAAACTGCAGCGATCTAATTACGGCTTCCAGGAATTTGGAAACTCCCCCTTCTCTAGAAATTCTTCCAGAAATAAAATCTCCCCCTAATATATTAGTTACTTCTACACAAAAAAGTTGCACTCAATTTTTGGATAAATTTTCTTTTCTCACCTTGCTCCAGCGTACTGTGGCATATGTAAACCGTTTTATTTACAATTGCAAGAACTGTGATAAAAAATTATCAGGCTCTCTTTCTTCTGATGAATTACATATCTCATTGATAACTATCATAAGAGTTACGCTACAGCAGTTCTACGCCGAAAAAATAAATCAACTAAATTTAAACAAGGGTTGTTCTAAACAACTCCAAAAATTGTCCCCCTTTATTGAATCGCTAGGTCTTGTTAGGGTGGGCGGACGTTTGCGTCACTCCCTGTTGTCTTATGATAACAGGCATCCCTTTCTATTACCGAAACAAGCCACTTTATCGCGATTATTGTGTGATAATTATCACCTTTTATCTATGCATTCAGGTGCATTCATGACGCAATCTCTTATTCAGCGAAAATTCTGGATTATTGGAATACGTTCCTTAGTTCGTCAGAGGATCCATAAATGCGTTGTTTGTTCGCGCTTCCGTGCGACAACTGCTCAACCGTTCATGGCAGATTTACCCCCTTTCCGTGTTCAACTGTCCAGAACATTTACTCATGTGGGAGTAGATTTCGCCGGCCCATTTATGATCAAGTCTTCTAATCGTCGTAATGCCCCGGTGTCTAAAACTTATTTATGCATATTTATTTGTATGTGCACCAGAGCGGTGCACCTCGAGGTAGTGTTAGAGTTATCTATCGAAGCGTTTTTAGCTTGTCTGACAAGGTTTACAGCTCGTAGAGGAATTCCTGATGTTGTTTACTCAGATCAGGGTAGAAACTTTCTTGGTGCCTCGCGGTCCCTCAAGGAAGCTATCATATTCTTTAAATCCAACAACGATAAAATTTTCGCCGCTTTAGCCTCCCGCCATATCAAGTGGCAATTTAATCTTCCATACGCCCCAAATTTTGGCGGAATTTGGGAATCTGGAGTGAAATCGGCAAAAGCCTTATTATTTCGTACTTTAGGTACACGCCCTCAAACTTTTGAGGAACTATGTACAATTTTTTCTAGGGTTGAAGCCATACTCAATAGTCGCCCTCTTTACCAGTCTTCCGATCCTAATGACGGTACGGATTATCTGTCGCCCGGTCATTTTTTAATAGGCGGTCCCCTTTTATCTCTACCTGAAATTACTATTCCGGAGGAAATAACTTTGCGTTCCCGTTGGCAGCGATTGTGTCAGGTTACTTAATCCAGTTGGCGTCGGTGGTCAAACGAGTATCTCCACCAACTCACCCAACGTAACAAATGGCATTGCCCCACCATATTGCCCAAGGTAAATGATGTGGTCGTAATTAAAAATTTAAATACTGCCCTCTTGTGTTGGCCTCTTGGCCGTATTGAAAGGTTATTTTTTGGTCGTGACGGTATACCACGAGTAGCATCTGTAAAAGCCGCTGCAGGTTTATTTACACGTCCAATAAGTAAGCTTATTATCCTCCCTTTGAATGAATAAATTTTATTTTAGTTATTTTCTCTCTTATTTATGTTCCGTTTAATTTTAAAATTTTTAAGGTTGCATTAAAGTTTTGTTTTAATATGCCTAGCAACCTTAACATTTCTAGGGTGTATTTTTAAATGATTTATTTTGTTTTGGTATAAAACTTATTCAGTTTTAGATGGGCGGTTATGTTCAGGCCTTGACTAATATATATTAAAAGCGTGCTCCTCTTATCTCTCGACTACGATTTGTTATTCGCGCATCGCCAAGGTGAGCGCTGGTTACAACAATAAGATAAGTTAGTCGGCACAGCTCTCTCTTAGAACACAGTCCTTTATTAAATATCACATTTGCGCCGGTTTGTCGACATTAGTTAATTAATTAAAAACAACGTGGGTACCGCTATTTCCCTTCCTTCACCAACCCTCTCCTACTTAACCAATTATGTATTTAGTGGTGAGTGTAAAGTGATAATTGGACACGGGGTAAGTTTTTTATGCAACCACATTTTATTACACATTTATTACACATTTTATTACGCATTTTTTGTTATTGTGAACCAGCCTTTCGCTTAGGCGTGAACAAAGAAATTTTTTGCCATTTAATACCTCAAATGGAAGAAAGGGGTTATACTAAAAGTGTTAAGCACATGCAATCGAAATTTAAAACTTTAAAGAGTAAATATACATTTTACTGTGTTACGTTACTCGAGGCAACACGTTGGGCGCCAAATTTATGCTACGTTGACTCGTAGCCGTGCGTAACACGAAGAAAATCGAAGAAATGACCGGGCTCAATCGGAGATTAGGGGGGGGGGTTGTAGAGAGCAGACCAACATATAATGTACGCGGCTGTAAGGAATTAGTAGCAATACCTGCAATAAAAAAAACTAGAATAGCAAACCTGCAATACAAAAAAATTAGTCCTGCAAACCTGAAATAAAGAAAAAGCATAGCATGCTGATCGAGCATAGATTGTTCAATACTTTGTAGAATGTAAAAAAAACTGTTCGGATAATCTATATAATATAACAACGATAATATCAATACAAAATTTTTTAGTACAAAGTGAGGTACCATTGGGGAGTAACAGAAACGTTTCCTCACACACCAATTAAACATAAATCAGACAAAATTTTAACAAAAGATAAATAGGTAAGCACAATTTATGAGTAATTCAGTAGTATTGTTTTTTTTTCTTTTCTTTTCTGTCCAAATTTTTGAATTACTCAAACTAATTTGTTTTGTTTCTTTTTTTTTTAATAGCATGCAGTTCTATTGCAAAGGGTATCAGAACGACCAAGGATATTGCAAAACAACGGATAGACAATAACAAGTAGGAAATAGTTCAACTTACAAAAAGTCCTTCAGTAACGCTTCCTTGCAATTGAAGTGTGGGATTCACGATGTCCGGCACTAACGAAGCACTTCACCCTTGACTGTGAGGGTGTTGATGGAACTTATTACACGTTACACTAATCACACCTACGTATTTCACTGGTGTTAGCAGCAGACATTATCACGCGATGGAACTATGTAGCATTGATAAATTTCTTGTTAATTGTATTTCCTGAGACAATAATTTCGAAATATTTTGTAACACATATCGTAAAAATTATAATAAAAATTTTGAATCACGGGCTTTCAAGGCCCGATGTAATGCATGTCATCCGATAAGTTCTTGCATTAAACTAACAGTAACGTGAGGTGTTTTATTTGCTACATATGGTAACAAAGAAAAATCTAATGCTTTTGAATAACGAAATTTGCACACGCAATGATCTATTTTAGATTCTTTGGTGTTAGAAAATTCAGAAACTACAGTATCAGCTGTATTTAGATAATCCCAAAGTATGCACTACTCTGATAAAAACAAAGGAACACTAAACCAGATCGCACCCACATTAATCCTAAAGAAAGAATTGGCCAAGTTTCACAAGTTCTACAACGTTTTTTGTCCCACAAGAAAAACAACTAAAAACACAATTAGTAAAACACGCGTAAACAATAAAACCGTCCGTCAAATGTTCCGTAAAAAAAACACACGTGCGGTCGACCAAACACGTTCGCCTATATACCATACTACTTCAATCGGAATTAGCACTCCACTCTCTACAGTTAATATACAACTTTTATTTCACAAGAAAAACAACTAAGATCGTGCCGTGCTTGTTTATGAACAATTCGAAAATTGATACCGCATTAATTCTCACTATTGTCAAAGCATAAAGAAACAGTATTTTTAACGTACGTAATATATCGGAACCAAGAACAAACTACAACTCCTCATCTGTTTATATCAACTCGTTCCTATTACAACCTCTTATCGTCTCTTATCTAGACTTGTATATCCACATAAGGAACAACATTTATACGAACAACAAGACAAGAACGATGCAATCCACTCATTATAATACGACGCATTCGCCTAAGGATGTGTTTCAATCTCGATCACTTAACCACACTATCGAATCGTAGAGAGTGAAAGTCGATAATCGCGTAATATAATATAAAGGGATTATTCGCAAACGAGTTAATAAATATAAAACTATAGCCTTTTCGTTATTATGGGATTTTATTTTACGAGAATTTCCAGTAAGAGAATAGAGCCCACGGCAAATTCTGATGGAAAATGGTCCGAAGTTGTGGAAATCTCAAAGGCAAAGCGGCTAGTCGAACTATATGCTCTGGGTGGAACATGAGCTGTGGGTCGGGGTGGGATTGCGACCAAAAATATGAAGAATAAGGCGCCACCGTATTTTTCTATACAGAGAAGACCTTACTCAAGTCCCTTGTACAAGGTGAATGCGGAAACCTTTATTCTATAACCGCTATACAGTTTATTACAGACAACATAATCCCTAAAGTTTCTTACCTTATGGCTCGACTTTGACCTTAGTAATTCATTGCTACACCTGTGAACAGATTAAACAAAGAATAGCACTGTTTGTGCATTTATACTCAAAAATTTTTAAATTCAAATGGAATCAACTTTCTTTCATCCTAATTAAAAAGAATAGTCTTGTTCAAAAATAAAAATCTATTCCTCTAGTATTCAATTATGTGCTTTTTTACAAAATATCCTTCTTTACTTATATTTTGATTAATTTAATTTGTGAAAATTATTTACAAAGGCACTGGATAAAATCAATACCAATCAAGTTAAATGTGGTTTTATTAACAAATTGATAAAGCATAAAGTTGCTTTCTAAACTGTCACTTATTGATAACAAAAATGTTAGTTTGGGTAGATCTACCATAACCTTACAATACATAATTCCAGATAGTTATTAATGAAATAGCAAACATAAAAGTCTCTTTTTCTTAAATAGAAGAATTTACTTTCTCTAACACGTACTGACATCTTCCGTAGTTTCATTGAATTAATAAAAGAATTAGAAATGTAAAAGTTACAGATTCCTATTGCTTTATATTGAAAAATATATTTGTGGTCTGTCCTTGACCTATTTTGAAGTTTAAATAACTTGATTAAACAAAAAATTATCTAATTACTATGTCCATAGTTCAGCTAACATACGAAAACAATTTCTACATACCAGAATTCCGTCTGACTGAAAAATACCTGCTAGGAAGCTTACGTCAGCATTGAAATAAGGAAATCTCCAATTTAAACAAATAATTTTACTGCATACTGAAACTCCACATTACTCGGCATCCATTTTGAGTAATTAAATTTCGCCAGATCCATACTATGAACAAAGCGTAAACTCCTATATTTTCTTCTTGCTTTTAATCAAAAATAACGTTAAACCAGTCTCCTGATTACCAATCTGCATGTTAATTTAAAGTTGCTTTATGTATAAATTAAACCACGAAAATTATCAAACGTTGCATGTAATTTAGATTGAATACTATATGTAAAATTTCATGTTATATATAAATAAAGTTGCACTGAAAATCTTTACTTAATATGGTTACAGAATCAAATTTTACTTACTGTTACCACGGCCCTTCAACCAAAAAAATTTCACGACATCTACGAGCTGTTCCAACAAGTGGACAATCAAAAGTGCCTTTCGGAGATGACATTCTCCTAAAACAACTTAATTCGCACGTGCTTCCAACACGAAAAACTGCAAAAAACCATTGTCCTCGGATTCAAGGAACAAATCGACCTGCTTTCACCACTGCTGTATTGGAAGTGTCGGGGTCAAGCGAGTTGCTGCCCGGCAACAAAGTTACTTCACAATTTCTTAATAGATGGAGCTCTAGGAATGATACTAAATGGAAACTTTATTTTGTCACCGTGGAAATTAAATTTTAATTGAATGCTAATACTTTATTGGGCAATAGGTAATATTTAATTAGTGGATTGAATAGCATTATTATGCATTATATTGTTTATTATTAAATAAAGAGATTAATTATATGAACACATCTAGATAGAAAATAAAATTGCTACAAAACATAGAGATAGTAGTTACAGAAATGTATTTACGAATTGGGTAAAGTGTAGAATGTTAATCTATAAAAATGCACGTTACAACTGTTTTATAAAAACATGATTCTGTCGTTTATGGATATGTACAATAAAACAACAAAAGTAATGGAGAGAAGAGGCTTTAACAATATAAAAGATTCATTCACATACTATGAGGAAATGCATTGTCTGCTAGGCGATCGACCTGTTCAGAATCAAATGGGAGTGGATTTTATACAAGTAGAAACACATAACTTGACTGCTTTATGATATAATATATTTATTTGTAGTCTAGAGCATCGATGTCTAATAGTTAGAAATTAAAAATTTTGTACTGTGTCATATATTAGCAACATAATTGTTTGTGTACTTAAAAATATTAACTAATCAGTTTCAGAAATGGACGAGGAAAGTTTAAATGAACAGTCACAGCTGCTGGAGGTGGACGTCGACGATGATGAAGAGAATGAAGATGATTCTGAAGATATCGAAGCTTCGCCATCAACATCTTGTACGGGTTTTCAGTCAACGTCATCTGAAATACCAAGTACAACGAAAAGAAAAGTTAGTAAATGTACGTATGGTACTGTTATGCAAGAGTTTGCCGGTGTCAACAAAAGAAACCGTTTAGAATTACAAGAAAAATTTATTGCTCGTCAACAAAATTTTTTAAAAAAAATTTTTCATTCACAACAACAGTTGGAAAATCAATTAGTGGAACACATTAGTTTCACAGAGGTCCATAATGCTTGGAAATACAAAAATGCACTTTTGCAAGGACTGCAAAATATTTTTCAACCTCAACCGTTGTTTAAACAGTTTCAAAATAACACTTTTCCTCACAAGCAATGCCATCTTTTTTGCAAACAGTGCCATAACATCATTCTTCCACGGCCTCAACATCACAATCAACTTAACTTCACAGCCGCAAACATTACAACCATTTTCAGGCGCGTGCTGGGATACCTTGAAGGGCGCGGAAAAATTTCCTTTATGAGGGCCCAACCTCGATGCGTTAATTGATTAAACGATATTTACCTTTTTCTAATTTATTGACATCATGAAAATATTGCATCGTGTGGATGGCCATACTATCGTCATACATTAACCACCGTACGGTACAAGTGTTTCTTAAATAAAAATGAATATTAGAATAACAAGATTAATAATATCCTTGAAAAGATAAGTCCTTGAAATACTTTTTCATAAAACATTTGAAAAACATAAAATGAAAATTATAGGTAAATATTCTGTTACGTTGCCTCGTAGCCGGGCGTAACACCAAGAAAATCACGGAATGACCGGGCTCAATCGGAGATTAGGGGGCGGGGGGTGGAGAAATCAGAATAACATATAATGTACGCGACTGTAAGAAATTAGGGACAATACCTGCAATAAAAATAGTTAAGCAAACCTGAAAAAAAGAATAAGCATAGCAGCAATGAAAAGTCTAAATTATTCCGTGCTCTGTAAGATGTAAAAAAAACTTTGGATAATCTATATAATGTAGCAACGATAAAAGCATTACAAAAATTTTTATTACACAGTAAAGAAATATTGGGGAGTAGCAGACACGTTTCCTCACACACCAATTCAACATAAATTCGACAAAATTTTAATAAAAGCTAAATAGGTAAGCACAATTGATGAGTAATTCAGTAGTATTGATTTTTTTTTCTTTTCTTTTCTGTCCAAATTTTTGAATTACTCAAACTAATTTGTTTTGTTTCTTGTTTTTTTAATCGCATGCAGTTCTATTGCAAAAGGTATCAGAACGACCAAGGATATTGCAAAACAACGGATAGACATTCAAAGCAATAACAAGTAGGAAATAGTTCAACTTACAAAAAGTCCTTCAGTAACGCTTCCTTGCAATTGAAGTGTGGGATTCACGATGTCCAGCACTAACGAAGCACTTTACCCTTGACTGTGAGCGTGTTAATGGAACTTATTACACGTTACACTAATCACACCTACGTATTTCACTGGTGTTAGCAGCAGACGATGGAACGATGGAACTATGTAGCATTGATAAATCTGGTTAATTCTATTTCCTGAGACAATAATTTCGAAATATTTTGTAACACAAATCGTAAAAATTGTAATAAAAATTTAGGATCACGGGTTTTCAAAGCACGATGTAATGCATTAAATGAACAGTAACGTGAGGTGTTTTATTTGCTACATATGGTAACAAAAAAAATATCTAATGCTTTTGAATAACGAAATTTGCGCCAGCAATGATCTATTTTTGATTCTTTGGTGTTAGAAATTCAGAAACTACAGTATCAACTGTATTTACATGTGAATGAGATACATATTTATAAGAAGCAACCTTTTTTTTATCTACTAAACCTGCTACAACTGTATCATTATTTTTAGAAACAAAACCCAAGCTTAAAACTGCATTTGGATATTCCAAAGTATGCACTACTCTGATAAAAAAGGAACACTAAACCAGATTGCACACACATTAATCCTAAAGAAGGAATCGGTCAAGTTATACAACGTTTTTTTCACAAGAAAAACAACTAAAAATACAATTAGTAAAACACGCGTAATTAATAAATAAGTCCGTCAAATGTTTCGGAAAACACGTGCAGTCGAGAGTAAACACGTTCTACCACTTTTATTTCCAATAGAAAATCAAATAAACACAATGAGTAAGGCACGCGTAAACAATAAGTACGTCCGTCAATGACCTTAAAACCGCACGTTCGTCTATAAAGCATACTTCTTTCAATCTTTCTTTCAACTATAACTAATCTGTTTATACAAACTAGTTGTTACCCATAACTCTTATCGTGTATTATTTCGACTTCGATAATACATTAAGGAACAAAATTTATACGACGAATAATTCAATTTATTTATTAATGAAAATCAATCTTCAAGTAATCTACCTTTAACGTAACACCACGTATGAATATGAGTCGCGGAGTTTTCTGTCAGTTTTGTAGTCGCTCCGTTATACTGCGGCTATGCAATTCTTCAATGAAATGTTGTTATCCTGTAAGACCGTTCTGAAAGTGTTATACAGGTATTCCCCTGTTGTAGAAGTTACATACTTTAGAGCAAGTGCACGTTCAACAACCCTATTACCTAAAACGTATCTAATAAATAATGCACATGGATCGTGCACTGTTACGTCCATAGTAGTATCCATCGTCACTGAATATATTTCTGCTTGCCGTACTTCTTCGGAAAATTTTCGAAGAATTTCATGACCAATTTCTAAAACAACTTAGGTAGTTGTCCAATAACTTAAAAGGGTTACTAAGTTTCCTCTTCCAATGCCACTTTTAGATTTACCACTTTCGACACCTGTAACAGCTTGAGGACTTTGATTTTGTTTGCTTTCTTCAATAGCTTTTGTGACGTAGGTATTTAAAACAACATCAAATTTGGAGCCTAACAAAATTATCTCTAAAAGTTCCCATGATTCAAGGACGCGTCTTCTAAGTTGCAAGCAGCTTCATTCCTAGGATCACGAAAGGGTAGCATTTGTTTTCCAATCAGTTTAATTACTTCAATTATTCGAACCATTACTGCTGTTCTATCCATTACTTCTTGCTGATGCTTGTCATACAACGCTCGATTTATATAATGTTTAATGGATAGTCCCCATTTTTCTCTCATGAAAGATTGTACAGCGTCACAGTGATTCTTAGAATTTTCATGTTCTGAAATTCGTTGCTTCCATTCATTAAAGCCCCGTATAAATTGACACTTGGAGTTACTGACAAATACCATGCATACTGTGCAATACAAACTATTATTTACTTCATTAAAACTTAACCACTTTCGATTACAACTTG